>JASANF010008465.1:0-39867 GCA_030248245.1 Trissonchulus sp. WLG1_4 | reverse complement strand
AATAATACTTAACTAAGGTGGTTAGTTGGTGCTTGCGATCGTCTCCAGACCGTACCCTGGTTAGACGGCGACTCGTCAGTAGATTCATCAACCAGGGACATGCTTTTGAAATTTTATGTATAGAAATAAAACAAAAATTGAACGTTTTTATACGAAGAAATGAAAATATCGAAAAATTGGTTTCGTCGCAGATCGCCTCATCTAGGTGACAACAAAAACACACGTATAGTTTCATGCTTCAACGGTACTATAGCTGAATTTTCGATTCCTATGGTAACTGCGAAGAAATAATAAATAGCTATGGCTTAATTCGAAAAATTTTTCGTGAGTGAATTTTCGGCAAACGATAACTCTGCTTATACTTTGCGTATAGTCACACTTCATATACCAAAATGTAGCTTATGTGCTTCTCTAGTTGAACATTATTTTGGTTTTCAACATTTATGTTAGGTTTGGATAAAAAATGTCATTATGTGTTTTCGAAGTCGAACTCTTAGCAATAAAATTCATATAAAAAAATTTCTAAGCTTTATTTTAAAAAACTAAAATCTTGTTCAACTGCGCAGAGCCTAAGGCTATAATTGTGCAAAATTTTGTAGAAAAATATCTTACCAGCATTTTATAATCGAATGCCGAAAAATCGGTTTTGTATTCACACTGCCTATATTTGAGTCTGCTGATTCTGAAAATGGTTTCTTGTGCGATTTTTTTGCACAGAACGCAATAAGATTGTTTTAATTTTTCATTACGACTAGTAAAATCTACGTATCGTCTGTTTGCAAAACCTCAAAAAGCGTTGATGCACTGGCTTACTTGCTGAATTTGTGTAAAAGTCGAATAAAATCAGTAAATTGTCCATTTTTTTCCAAATTTTTTGCTATGGAGATATGCACGTCAAAACATCAGAAATAGTATTTTGGGCAACTTTTCTTCAAGAATGATAGGTCATTTTGGCTGTTTTTAAAAAATACGGCCCAAATCCTTGATTCCCGGAGCGCCCCCTTAAGGGGGGGGCTACCCAGGTCAAAAATCAAAGTTCTCCAATTTTGCTTATTTTCACATACGTTACTCCCACAAGGCACCCCAACATCAGATAAGAACAATTAAGCTTGAAGCAGGGGTTTTTTTTTCGTTTTCGAAAGTGTGCAAAATCTGTGCAAAATACTTTTTGACTGTGCATTTTACTTTTGTAGTGTGCAAACTTTTAATACCAAATTTTAGCCAAATAAGCCTGAAATAAGGGTAAAAAATTGCACAAGCACAAGGTCAGCATTGCGCAATTTCAAAATTTTACTGAGCCTTTTACATATCTCTTTATTACCAACGTGGTTGTGGACTTGCGGCAACCAGGACATAGAAATATGCATGTATGAGAGCAAAAACGTGCAATATAGTGAAATGTGGATTGCACTCGCACCCGGCCAATTTCTTTTGCTACATAAAAATACTGTCGCAAAACGGGGTCTGGGTATTTTCAGGGGTCTGGAGGCAGCAGCCCCCAGTATACTTAGATTTTTACACCTTTTGGCGCAGTAGTTCACATCACAAAATGCAATTTTGGTTATTTAGTTAAAACAAACTCACTGTTGCGCAAACATGCATATAACGGGGTCAAAATTTTGGGGACCCTTCCCCCCTTGATCGACCAAAAATACCCTATATTTTGTTTTTGCAAAACGTTCTCCAAAAAGTGTCATTTTGACCATACATGTAGTTGGGGTGGGATAGGGGGGGAAGACCCCCAAAATTCGGTCCCGGGGGAGGGAGGGGGGGTCCCGCCAGGGGAAAAGGAAGGTCCCGTCGGGAGTAAATTTTTGGCCAAAATTTGAAAAATCAGCATTTTTTGGTGAAATTTAAGCGATTTTCACCCAAATTTTCGCCAAAAATTGTCCAAATCAGAGTCAAAAAATGGAAAAAATAGCGTCATTTTTCGGAGGAGGGATCAAAAATGAGTTGACGCAGGGGTGGGTGGGTCTCACCAAGGTGCCTTACACACGTACGTTTTGGCGGGGGTCTGGGGGCGCAAGCCCCCAGAAAAAAATTGGCGATTTTTTCAATTTTTAGACCGAATTTGGTCAACTGGAGACATATCAGAAATTTTTTTCGTCAAAATTTAAAAGAAAAAATGGGAAAGTCGCATCAACAGTGTATTACACAAGTAAATGTAGCATAATATACTCGTGTAGACATGCAAATGCAGCATAATGTACTTGTATATACATGCATAGGCTTTGATGTCTTTGATGTAAGATAACAACTAGAAAGAGTAAGCCACAGAGTCGCAGGGATCTGGTCTCTGGGGGCCGCAGCCGCCAAAAAAAATTGGGGGAAAGTTTTGATTTTTAGGCCACACTTTTGATTTTTAGGAAGACGTATCGGAAAATTTTCTCCGGCCGGACCATAAAAACCAAAGGGGGGACAATTGTTTACAAAACCAGGGGGGAAAATTTCGGGGGGGGGGACACCCCCGTTGAGTACGCCCTCGTTAAGCCCGGTTCATACTCGTCCTTGTCTGTGTCCCTAACGTTTTGTCCTTAAGCGATTCCAAGAAAACTACCTTGCCAATTGAGTTGATGTTTCCCTTGAGGCAAGTCTGGGTCACATCCAGATCCTATGCAAAAAATTAGCCCAAATGCTTTGGTAAATTCGTCACTGCAGCTGATCGAAATTTGTCCTTGTCCCTGTCCTTACGTCCTTAAGGACAAGTATGAACCGGGCTTTAGTCACCACAAGTCAACATTCTCTCTATGCCACTAGTCTACTCTGTGTAGACTGTCGCCTAGAAAATGGCCACTGTCGTAAAAAGCCGGGAAAGCCATTGGAAAAAGCCGGCCGGCAGGTCAAACACACAGGCCGGCCGGCTACACTACCGTCCGCCGGCCGGCCGGCGGTTTACGCGGCCAATCACAGTGGTGACTGGTGTACCCAGCAAAAAATGGAGATTTTCTCAATTTCTAGGCCGAAATTGGTCAACTGGAGACGTATCAGAAATTTTTTCCGACATGCGGCGTAATATACTCGTGTAGACATGCAAATGCAGCATAATGTACTCATGTACACATGCACAGGCTTTGACGAGAGATAATAACAAGGAATAGTAAGCCACAGAGTCGCAGGGGCTGGGGGCGGCCGCCTTAGGAAAAAAATGAGGCAAATTTTTGATGTTTAGGCCAAATTTGGTCAATTGGAGACGCATCAGAAAAATTTTTTGGCCGGACCATAAAAACCAAAGGGGGGATCCTTGTGTAAAATTTCAGTCGGCAGAAATTTCGGGGGGGGGGGGCGGCCCCCCCTCAGCCATTTGTGCCATACGTGGTAGCTGTATGTTTGCCACCTCGACCTCAGTATACATGTTGGGTTCATGTATATACATAAACATAACATAAACACTAACAGATACAGGGTAAAAAAACTTGGAAATTTTTTGTGGAAACTTGGAAAAATATGCATTGTAATTTGGCCAACAGCAGACGTGCCAAAAAATTTTTGGGGCACAAAACCAAAGAGGTGTGACTTCGTGGACAAAGGACGTTGGACGGTCAATTCTTCTGGACTGAGAGGTTGTGCAAAGTTTGTGCAAAATACTTTCAGACTGTGCAAAATACTTTTCAATTGTGCAAATGCACAGTATTTTGCACAAAAAAAAACCCTGGCTTGAAGGTGCACTTTTGGTTCAGTGCGTTTTGTCAGTGTATTTACATAGGCAAAAGTGCGCAAAAAAGCCCAAAAGTAGCCCTTAGTTGGACAGTTCTAACACAAACCACATCAAGCCAATCAGGCTGAAACTTGGCATAGTAGTAGCCCACATGTATGCGCAAAATCGTATGATCCGGATTTTCGATATGTATTTTCAATTCTAAAATCGAGGGCAAAATGTGAAAAAACGGCCGTTTTTTGGGCCCGCCAAAATTGAGTGATTTTACATTTGGCGTCACTGCTCAGGCCATGGACAAAAATTTAAAAAAATGGATCATAGAGGTTGAGATATGACATTGGGCTATCGAATCATGTAAAAATCAACTTCGTCAGTGTTAACAAAAATTTCGAGTAAAGGGGCGCGTTGCAACCACAAAAAACTTTTTTTTGCGCCTATGATTTACACGTAAAATTGAATTGTTGGGAGTCCCTAGCAAAAAATTGGCTAAAGCATTGATTCCAGCTTGTTACATCTGCGATGCGCCTTCACTAGGGCTACATTGTGTGCAAATTTGAAGCGAATCGGAGAACCTAAAATTTTCACTTTTTCAGGTAGCCCCCCCCTTAAGGAAATGGCGAAAAGTTCAGTAGAAAACATACATCATTAAATATACATACTTCTGTAACATGACACACTCGTACAAAAGGTTCAAACTTTACTGCTCGATCAACGAACTATTAATTTCAGTTTAATGTACAACCACATACAAACACACACATTGAAACCTTGGTAAAAAAAACCATAACAATGAACCATACATGTATGAGGCGGGGTTGGGGGGTGACCCCCCAAAAATCGAGGGGCCGGAGGAAAGGGTCCCGAAAACTTGGGCAAACTTTAGTAAAAAATGGCACTTTTTTGCGAAAATTTAAAACAATTCTGGGTATTTTTGGCCGATCAGAGGGGGAACGTCCCCAAAATTTGGCCGGTGAGACCCCCCGTTACATGTATGCAATGAACTGCATATACAACATAGCATTGACAGATAAAATGCTAACACAATACAGAACGCAGCTCTGAGTTAAATGAGCTCTGAGTTAAAGTGAAAAATTATTCTTGATCCACAGCGAGTAATTTTTCAGTGTGACCACGAACGATAACGAGAGATTTACTGTGACACGTACTTGATTAAAACAATACTTGAAATAGTAATTGTAATAAAACTTATTGTGGCAAGGCAAGCGCAAGAACCAATTTTATTTTCATGATCTAATAAAGTTTTTCACCACTTAAAACAGTAGCAAAACAGATCAGCACGGTTAACTATTAATAAAAATAAAAACTGACAATAACAAAATTGACATTAATTTTCGAAACTACGAACTAAATGGCAAACAATTAGTAATCCAGTATATACGGATTAAATAATGATGAAATAGTGGTAATTACAAAAAAATTCGACTATTAAGCTTTGAGAAAAATAACTAATTTGGACACACCTTAGGCCTGCCTAAGCCTAGGCTAGTTCTAGCTTCACTTGAAGAAAAACTGGATGACTTGATACTCACGCGTGTAGATAAATTTTTCAAAAAACGTGTACTAGCTTTAAAAACTTACGCAAGAGTTCATTACGATTGCACGTTTTTGCTAAGCGATTAAGACAAAGCACAATTAAAATGCAGTTTAAAAAAGGGAGCTCTTTGAGTCACTTTCAAAAACTGATAACATGCCGAACTTTTACCTTTTCACAAATTGATATATTATACTATGCCAAAGTTTTACTTTTTCAAAAATTGATATACCAAACTTAAGGGTGGATTTCACAAAGGTGGTTTTACTAAATCATTGGTTTTACGTACGTTTTGCATAATTAGCACGTAATTTCATTACGAAATATCGAATGATTCGTTACGAATTTCGTAGATTTTCTTAAACCATTGGTTTGACTCAGTTGAAATTTCAGAAAAACAGAGACCTGCTGCGCTGCAGGTTTGAAATTTCAACTGAGCTAAACCAATGGTTTTAGAAAATCTACGAAATTCGTAACGAATCATTCGATATTTCGTAATGAAATTACGTGCAAATCATGCAAAACGTACGTAAAACCAATAGTTTAGTAAAACCAAGAGTACATAATAGCTTCTCACTCTATATAGAAGAAGAGTGAGACACTCTCCAGCCTGCCTGTGTTCTAGCACAGGCAGATGCGCTGGTCGTTTTCAGGCTACATGTTGACATTCTATGCAACATGTGACTGGCCAATCAGCGCGTAGATTCCCTGCGTAACACACTTTAGTATATAATCGCTGATGCGTTGATAAGCATTAAGATAGGAATAAAAGCTTAATAACTCATTATTTATTCATAGTCAAATTGCAAAAACATTAAAAAAGGTTTGCAAATACCTCTAGGGATATTTTGGCAAACTTTCAGCGAAATTGATTGAGAAACTTTTGAGATATAAACTTTTCTGAATTTCTTCAAAGTTTCTCAATCAATTTCGCTGGAAGTTTGCCAAAATATCCCCAAAGGTATTTGCTAACCTTTTTTAATGTTTTTACAAGCAGACTATGAATAAATAATGAGTTATTAACCTTTATCCCTATCCCGTTTTATGATTGGAGCACGTGCACAGGCGTCTGCCAATCAGAGAATAGAAGCACGCTTCTGATTGGCCAGTCACATGTTGCATAGAATGTCAACATGTAGCCTGAAAACGACCAGCGCATCTGCCTGTGCTAGAACACAGGCAGGCTGGAGAGTGTCTCACTCTTCTTCTATATAGAGTGAGACGCTATTATGTACTCTTGGTAAAACCACCTTTGTGAAATCCACCCTTAGTTTCTTCAAGTGCCACAGTTGAAAACAACTTTTTTTCTCGATTCTACTTCCTGTGACACATTCCCAACGTAATAAATACAATATATTGGCAACTCAGCAAGTATCAAACAAATTTAAGTTGCTTCCGTGAGGAAACAGAAGGAAAATCATCTAAATTTGACAAATCGGGCAACGTTTGTTCAGAGAGAATTGCTTCTAACTGTCCATCAATTCTATACAAATCTTCGGCAACGCGTCGGATTTTTGCAGATGTATCCTGCAAATGTGTGGAAATCATCATCATATAAAAATAAACACTTCACTTCCATAATGGTGAAAATTGTTGTAGAATTAATGGCTGACTATATAGTCCAGGGTTTTTTTAGTCAAAAATGGCGTCATTTGCAGAAATGAAACTTCAAAATGACGTTCAGAAAATAAAAATGACGAAGCTTTGATGAAAGGTTTTGTGCAAATATTGAAGCTGATTTGACCAAATTCGGCCTAAAAATTGAAAAAATTACAATTTTTTTTTGGGGGCTACCGCCCCCAGACCCCTTCAACTTAGTGGCTCACTCGTCTTTGTTATTGACTTTCATTAAAGCCTCTGCATGTGTACGCGAGTACATTTATATAGCTATCTAGTGCACTATCTCATGTGACGTTCTGCTTCTGACGTGATTTGCATTTATATAATTTCTCGGCTCGAAAAAATTTCTGATATGTCTTCATTGAGCAAGGTTGGCCTAAAAAGTAAAAAATTGTCTAATTTTGTTTTTGAGGGTTGTCGCTCATAGACCCCTGCATTCTTGTGGCTTGCTGTTCTGGTTATTATGAGCTCAAATTTTAGCTCTGATGTTTTCGGTCGGCCAAAAACAGTATAATGTTCGCACAATATGCACTGTTTTATCGGCAAATTTTTGTGTTAAATTCTGGGGTTTTTTGGGCCAAAACGTTAGCATTGGCGAAAATTTTTGAGAGTCTGCTAAAACTTTTTTGGTCATGTTAGCCAATTTGCTAATCGGTAAATAAAAGACAAATACCGATAAAAAATGAATTAGGAAGAAAATTTTGAAAATTTTTTTATAACTCTCCAATTCACCAAATTATGTCCAAAATTAAAAAATTTTCCTATGCGTCCCCAATAATTGACCGTTTTTTGCCATTAAAGCATTCCGGGACAAGCAAATCCTCCTCAAAGTTAAAAAAAGGTGTCAGAAAACTCAAAATTGGCCTCAGTCTGCTTTAAAAATCACCAAAAAGCTGAAAAAATGGCGAAAAACATACAAATTTTGCAAAAAATTTCCATTTTTAGGCCGTTATGAGTTCAAGTCCGCAATATGTCGGACAAGAACCCCTAAAATTTTGAAAAATCCGTGACAAGCCCCCCACCAGATTGATATTACATGTACGTATGTACAAGCATACATGTACAACAAGCACAAAAACTTTGGGTATATACCCCTCTCCCTCCCCCTGGTGGGACCCTTTCCTCCCATAGGTCTACTTAATTTAGTAATTTAATAATTAATAATTAATAATTTAATATTAAGTAATTTAATAATTAGTAATTAATTTAATAATTTAGTAATTTACATCTTTTCTTGGCCAAAAAACACAGATTTCAACAAATTCTGGCCATAATTAGGTAAAAAACCACTTCAATTTTATAAAAATGCTGATTTTTTAAATTTTTGGCCGAAAATGTTCTCTCGGTACGCCACTGTAAGATAACGCTAACTAGCAATACTGCTGCAGCGCAACGGTACTGTAAAGCCATAATCTAATTTTGACGAACGAAAAATAAAAATGACGACAGGAATTTAAAAATGACGCCAGAATGATGAAATCCGATTTTGAAAAAAAACGCTGGTATGAATCGAGCCTAAGGGGCAACGATCTGCAACAAACAACTTCTGTACACAAGTAGTCGGGTTAAGACTGGAAGTGTAGACCCCAAAAAATTCTGTCCCAGCCGCGGTTGGACAAACGGCCTGGAGCAGAAGAGGTGTGGAGGGGGCTTATATTTCGGTCAAGGGTTTTTTAGCATAAAGTTTAAAAAAAACACAAATTTCTGACAAAATCCAAGCGATTTTTATCTAAATCTTGGTCAAAAATTATCTAAATCGGTACTTTGGAGCCAGGAAAATGTAGAAATTTGTCCGTTTTGGGCCGTGGGGTCAAAAATTAGTAGTTTCCTAAAAAGGGGGAGAGGTATTCCCATTTTTTTACTACGACATCATACACTTGTATAATGTATATACATGTCTAATTATAACTTCCTTTGAAAATTGTGGTTCAATTTGTATATATTGAGCGTGGGGAACCTTTGTGATACTTCACGGCACGCAGATGATGTACGTACGGACGTACACCAACAACAGTCACTGGCGCAAACGCACACCGCAGGGCGTACGGTCGCAACCTAAAAGCCGCAGTATATATTCACCTGTATAGCCTGTTGAATGCTATCATTGCTGTTCCGCATTTGTGCCAGGTCTCTAGCCAGACTGCAGTAGTACCGACTGATAAAGGCAGAAGACTCGCTGACTAGATTGATGTTAGCTTCTTGTAATTTTTTGTGAAGAAGGCTGAAAAACAAGTATATTATACTTATACATATATATTATGACATCGGCAAATGCAATTATATATAGGCAAAGTATAAAAACGAGAGAAACGTTATCTGTTACCAGTTAAGTTTAATCAGTTTTCAGTGTACCGTCGAACGAGATTAACTAATATATATAAAAATTCCAATTCAGTTTATGAGTAATAAATAATCATTCAATAACCACACATAGGCGTTGCGTGGGGGGTTTCAGTTTTTCTATCTCTAGAAGACAACTTTAACTCTCCCAGACATGTGCTAGTGCTACACACGTCACACACCCACCAAAAATTCCTAAAAAGTGAGAGAGTGGCTCACCAATCAACAATGGCGAAAAAAGTAGTTCCCACCCCCCCCCCCCCAAAAAAAAAAGCTCACCCTCTTCGCCAAGGTTTTCCAACTTGCCCCAATATGCTAATGGACTGATAGAAAACGGATATATACATGATTATAAGTTAATTGTCAATTTTCTGCAACTCATTTTACTTGTCCAATGCAAAATGCCAAAATGCAAAGTAAACATACACAAATGACTGTGCAATGTGCATAGCTCCTTCTTTGTATTATAGACTATAGTAATATTATTGTTGATGAGGCATGATATCGAGATTCCAGAACAGATATACATGATTTTTTCATATTATAGCATGTATAAATATACATACCTATTATATTTGGAAGCAGTAGCTGTGCCGGAATGATGTATTTGAAAGTCACTGGACGATCGTATGGGTGAATTACGACAATGCTGACTCACGTTGGGGCACGAAGGGGAGGCTAAAAATTCCAGTCAAAATGCAGCATGTATAAAATAGGGAATGACATTTTAAGCGAAAAAATTAGCTTCAGACAATTGTCCTCTGCAATTTGTTTCACTTTGATCATTTCGGTCAACCGCTTGAATTATTATTATACCCATGAAAAAAATATATAATTTTTTGTGGGGGTTACCGCCATACTTCGTGAGCTACCTTCAAAACATTCTGGGGGGGGGTAACGGACCCGTCTGAGGGGGGGGGGATGAGGATGCCTTCTGGGGGGAGTGAAACCCCCCCCACGTCCATGTATGGTTACCGCCCTCAGACCCCTGCATAATAATCTTGCTGTAATAATCTGGCTTAATAATCTTGCTGTTTTTATGCGAGTTTTAGCGTAAGCGAAAGCGTTTTTGCTCGCAAGTGCATTTTCACTTATTATGTACAAAAAGTCGAAGTCTTCCCCCCCGAAATGTTTTTCTGGGTACGCCACTGGACTGCTAACTCATACAGTCAAAGTCGAACAATAATAAAAATGGGTGATAGAGTAAGGGGCTAAGACTTAAACTGAACATCGCCTACCAGCTGCACTGCATCCCACAGCGGGTACACGGGGAATTTCATCGTCAGCTTCATCATCTGTTTCTGGCGCCTCTCCGGGAATAACAACAGCCTGTCCAAATCCAGACATTTAGCTGAAAACAACCATAAAATTGAAATGGCGAAGTATATATGAACATAAGCCATATAGTCAGATGGAGTAAAAAATACAAAATATGAGCACAAGGTTTTTTTGCTTTCCTGTGTTAAGTTTCTCGGGCAAACTTTTTCCAACAATATATACCTCGCGGAGTTGCTCTACAAAACCACATATTATATAAACTTTTTTCTCTGCATTATATACATACTAATTTTATGCAAATCGAAAAATAAAGGTACTTTTACCCCCATATTGGGGGAAAAAATACGGTCGCGGCCCGCGGGGAAAAATACTGGTCCATTCTGACCCTCCAAAGAACGCAGACCGCAGACCAAAATGCTTCAACCGTTATAAAACTCAACTCAAACTTACTGAATTTTTTAACTAAACTCGCACATAAAAGAAAAGGCCACTGAAATTGAAGCTCCAATATATACCACCACAACTACTTTTTTACCAGGGTTTTTTTTGAAAATCGGCACTGCGTAAATACTGCGTATTTTTATTTTTGACTGCGTATTTTTAGAAATGACTGCGTATTTTTCCAAAACTAGTATATAATTGGTTAAAAACATTGCCAACGCAGTTAGACGGCGTATCAAGCAATTCTAATACAATAAACATTAAATTAAGCTGGAATTGACGTCAAAAAGCGAGTTTTGGTCACATCTATTAATTTGATAATTTTTGGTACGCTGAACTATGCCCAATGCGCCATTTTTGCGTAGTTTCACGCTGAGGAAATGACTTTTGGATTCTTTGAAATGTGTTAAAAAAGCACTGGAATGTGATTAAAAAACTACCCATCTTAGAACATTCTTCTAAAACAATGGTATTTTTGGCCATAGTCAAAAGTAAACCTAGATTTGAAAACAACATAAACCACACAACCGGCTTGCCCGCGAGGATCTAGAAGCTAGCAAAACTAAAAGTGATAAAAAAGAGATTTTAGACATGACATTATGACGGACAGTCAATGTCCGTTTCCCTGCGATAAACAGCAAAACGTACACTAATAACCATACATGTAACGGGGACGAAATTATGGGGGGTCTCTTCGGCGAAATTTGGGGAACCTGCCCCCCGATTGACTAAAAATGCCCTACTTTTGCAAAATTTTGCAAAATTTTTACAAAAAAAGTGCCATTTTACTAAATTTGACCCAAGTTTTTGGGACCCTTCCACCCTACTAGAAAGGATCCCCTCATACGTGCGCAGCTACCGAATTCTGGGGGGGGGGTGAGCCACCGGGGGGGGGGGGGGGGGTGCGGAGAAGGGGATTTTTGGTTAGTGACCCACTAATTTTTGCTTCGTGAGCTACCTTCAAAACATTCTGGGGGGGGGTGACGGACCTTTGCGGGGGGGGGGTGAGGGTACCTTCTGGGGGGGGGGGTGAAAACCCCCCCACGCCCATGTATGATCCCCCTCATACGTATATGCTAACAGTGTATTAAGCAAATAGATGGTGCACAATGCAGCCATGTACACTTGCTTACGCTTGCAAGAAAGACAATAGCAAGGAACAGAAAAGCATAAAGTTGCAGGGGTCTGGGGGCGGCAGCCCCCAGTACAAAAATTGAAATTTTTTATTTTTATGCCAAATTTGGTCAATTGGAGACGTATTGGAAAATTTTTTTCGGCTAAGCTTGATTTACTGCCGCTTGGTGGGCACATGAAGGCTGCGTAAATTCTGCGATTTTTATTTTTGACTGCGTAAATTTAAGGTTCACTGCGTAAATACGCAGTATTTTACGCAAAAAAACCATGCTTTTTACACTATATATATATATATATATATATATATATATATATATATATATATATATATACACACTTTTTGAAAAAAATTTTCAATTTTTTTTGCGTCTACGTATTATTTTTTTGCGGTTAACTGAATCATTTGACGCAAACATTGTACCGCGGAACGCTAATTTTGTGGCGACGCCCTACTTGATTGTTTTTGCATACATCAATGTAGTCTTAAATTAGTTAACATTCCCTTCGTTGCTGTCAATATTCAAATAGTATTTTACCACAAATTGTTCCCAGATTTCGTATTTTAAAGAGTGAATAACCTATGTATATTATTATCAGTTTCGCAACTTAGGCATATATGCGTCTGTATGTGTACATTTATGTAGCTGACCTCATCATTTGAACACCCTTGTGTAGCTGGACCCGCTCTGCTAGCAGTCGGTAGTCGTAGTATATACACTTAAAGGCCGTAGCACCTTCCTGTACTTACTTTTATAAGCAAATGAAGTTGTTTTTGGTCAATGAAGTTGACCAGCTGAGTTGAGAGCTTTTTGCTTTGAAATTGTACGTTTACTGAGAAACTAGTGAAGTGCCATATGGTATCAAATAAATACTGACAGACACCAGACTACCAATATCTAATTGAGCTGTCCTTCCTGCAAGGCTCATCACGTGTGAGTGTGCGTGTGCGTTTTCAAAAATACTCAAATTTAGCGTTAGATTAGGATTTAGGCTTAGGCTTAGGCTTAGTGCCAGTGTTATTATGGGGCTTAGTTTGGGCTTAGGCTGAGGCTTAGGCTTAGTTTTATAATTTTCAAATTTACATGTTTATGTGATGAGCCTTGCAGGAAGGAAAGGCTAAGGCACGTCCAATGGCCCGTATTCACATACTAAGTGTAAAGGCCGACTCACACGGTGCGTTTTTGCCGCTGCGATTTTGACGCAAAACGCAATCCGCAGGGTGTCGCAAGCGGAACACACCGTCTGAACAAGGTTTGCGGTCTTAGTGCGTCTCGCAGGTCAGTTTGCTGCGTCTTTACTGTTTAAAAAAATGACAAATGAAATTTGTTTATGCCAACACGTCCGCAGCATCAAAACGCAATGAAATCGCAGGTCGAATAACAGTCTGGCGTTTAAAACGCTGCGGCAAAATCAAGACGCAGGCATTCCGCACTATAAACGCTGCGTCTGTTCAGACATTGCGTTTTGCATGCGGCAAGCTGCGTTTTGCCGCTGCAACAAAAACGCTGCGGCAAAATCGCAGTAAAATCGCAGCGTGTCAATCGGCCTTAACGCTTAGTGTTTACACTTAGTGTTAGCGCTTATAAGCGCTAAGTGTTATTCACAAACTTGAACTTCTACCATGCTAAACATATTTAAGCGCTTAGCGCTTAGCAAACGCTTAGCGTTTGTTTGTGAATAACACTTAGTATGTGAATACAGGGGCCGTATTCTCAAAATTACCTGCAGGTAAAGTTAGGCTAACTTTACCCACAGGTAAGGTGAAGGTAAAGTTAATTCTGTGGGTAAGGTTAAAGTTAAACTGTGGGTAAGGTTAAAGTTAAACTGTGGGTAAGGTTAAAGTTTAACTTTACCTGTGGGTAAGGTTAAAGTTAAAGTTTAACGGTGGGTAAGGTTAAAGTTAAACTGTGGGTAAGGTTAAAGTTAAACTGTGAGTAAGGTTAAAGTTTAACTTTACCTGTGGGTAAGGTTAAAGTTAAAGTTTAACTGTGAGTAAGGTTAAAGTTTAACTGTGGGTAAGGTTAAAGTTAAACTGTGGGTAAGGTTAAAGTTAAAGTTTAACGGTGGGTAAGGTTAAAGTTAAACTGTGAGTAAGGTTAAAGTTCAAAGTTAACTGCGGGTAAGGCTACGGTTTGACTATGGGTAAGGTTAAAAGTTTAACTGTGGGTGATGTAAAAGTTTATATACTTCAACTGACTGAGGCTGAGGAAAAGTTAAAATTTAGCTATAAGTGATGGCGAGCTGTATCAATTTTTTTAAAATGTGTATGTAATAGTAAAATTTTGTGCAAATTTTGTTTGAAACTAGGCATTTGTGCGTTTTTCCAGTATTTGTCTCAGTTTTCTACAAGTTCGTCCAGTTTATATAGAGTGTTTCCCTTTCTTTGCAATCACTTGAATTTATGGACCGCAAGAGCTGTAGTTTGTGTAGCAGTGCAAACAATTATATATCTGTTGTTTGTACACGATACGTATATCCAAAAGTGGGATATAAAGCCCTTAGGTGCGGTGCTCATCTCCGTTACAGAGCCCTGGAACGTCAGGGGCGCCACATCTACAATGACTATATACATCCATGGAGGGGGGGGGGCAACCCATACCAATCTGAAATGGGGGGGCTCCGGACCAAATAAGGGGCGCCCCCCTTCTTACTAAAAGTAGGCCAGGGGCCCAAATCGCTGAGGGGGGGAGGCAAAACCGGTGAGGTGAGAACCCTGGCCCGCGGGACCCGTCTGGCTACGCCACTGGTTTTTTCATTAGCCCACCCAATCGCTGGTGCACTGCATAGTCCTTCAAGCGAGATTTATTTATAAAGCATTTGGGGGATAATATATAGTATATAGCGTAGCCAGGATCAAGTTGACGGTGCGGCCAACGTGCCTGTTTGTCCGAAACTTTTTTAGAAGCTACATTTTTATCCGAGGGGGGGTAAATCGCTGAGGGGGGGGGCAACACCGCTGAGGAGAAGGGCCCTGGGGCCTGGCCCCCCACCCCCCCCCCCCCATGGCTACGCCGCTGATAGTATACACGCATGCATTTGCTGTCGCGAAAGGCAGAAAGAAGGAAAAGCGAGTTACAGAGTTGCCGCTTTCAGGGGCCTGGGGGTAACCACCTTCAGTAAAAAATTACAGAAAATTTTGATTTTCAGGCCAAATTTGGTAAATTGGGGACGTATTTCGGGAAATTTTTATACACATTTTTAAAAATTAGTAAAAAAAACTCACCGTCACCCATTGCTAAATTTTAACTTTTCCTTCAGCCTCAGTTGAAGTAAACATTTACCTACCCCACAGTTGCAATTTTAACCGTAACCACAGTAAACTTTAACTTTAACCTTACCCACAGCTAAACTGTAACTTTAACCTTACCCACAGTTAAATTTTAACTTGAACCTTACCCACAGTTAAACTTTAACTTTAACCTTACCCACAGTTAAACTTTAACCTTACCCACAGGTAAAGTTAAACTTTAACCTTACCCACAGGTAAAGTTAAACTTTAACCTTACCCACAGGTAAAGTTAAACTTTAACTTTACCCACAGTTAAACTTTAACCTTACCCACAGGTAAAGTTAAATTTTAACCTTACCCGCAGTTTAACTTTTAACTTTAACCTTACCCACAGTTAAACTTTAACTTTACCCTTAGGTAAAGTTTTGAGAATACGATTTTACCTTCACCTTACCTGTGGGTAAAGTTAGCCTAACTTTACCTGCAGGTAATTTTGAGAATACGGCCCCAGGCCAATATCTACTAATATTTTGAACCAATCACCATTTGTGAGCCAGACATCACACAATAGAGACATATGTAAAAGTTCAAAAAATCGAGGCAGATATCAGATTGGCCAGCTTGTGAAGTACATGTAATGTTTTGACGCACAGTTTTTTCCCACAAATATGAAAAATGAAAATGAAGGTACGGTTTTCTTTTGATTTTAAGGGGGCACTCCGGGAATCAAGGATTTGGGCCGTATTTTTTAAAAACAGCCAAAATGACCTATCATTCTTGAAGAAAAGTTGCCCAAAATACTATTTCTGATGTTTTGACGTGCATCTCTCCATAGCAAAAAATTTGAAAAAAATTGGACAATTCACTTTTTTTTTTGTTTTGTTTTTTTTGTGCTGGGGGAAAAAAAGCTGCAGCTTTTTTTTGGGGTTTTTTTTTTTTTGGGAAAAAGTTTTTTCAGCTGCTCGAGCAGCTGAAGAAAAGCCCAATGTAAACACGGCCTTATTCGACTTTTACACAAATTCAGCAAGTAAGCCAGTGCATCAACGCTTATTGAGGTTTTCCAAACAAACGATACGTAAATTTTATTAGTCGTAATGAAAAATTAAAACAATTTTATTGCGTTCTGTCCAAAAAAATCGCACAAGAAACCACTTTCAGAATCAGCAGACTCAAATATAGGCTGTGTGAATACAAAACCAATTTTTCGGCATTGAAATGCTGGTAAGATATTTTTCTACAAAATTTTGCAAAATTATAGTCTTAGGCTCTGCGCAGTTGAACAATTTTTTAGTTTTTTAAGATAAAGCTTAGAAATTTTTTTATATGAATTTTATTGCTCAGAGTTCGACTTCGAAAACACATAATGACATTTTTTATACAAACCCGACATGAATGTTAAAAACCAAAATAATGTTCAACTAGAGAAGCACATAAGCTACATTTTGGTATACAAAGTGTGACTATACGCAAAGTATAAGCAGAGTTATCGTTTGCCGAAAATTCAATCACGTTTGGGGCTCTGGGAATCACGTGACATAATGACTTGATTTGAAATTTTGCCTCCAGTGTTCCTTTGTGCCATACTACATATATGTATAGTAAAGTTTGACATTTGCCAACTTTTTTGCAAATTTTCGATGTAACCCCCGATTCCCGGAGCGCCCCCTTAAGTGTCTAAATTTTTCACAATTTATCACCAGAACCAACCTATGAACTTGGGTTGATGAACTATGAAAAATTTTGTTGGGTTTCCAACACAAACCCAAATGCGACGCAGTTACGCCGATGTTGCTACACCGCTGTCTCCAAGTCATCAAATGAAATTGCCGTCGCTCATTCACCGAAACCTCCGGCAGGCCATGTTAAGCCTAGTTCATAGTAGTCCGGAAGTGTCCGTAGTTGTCCGTGTCCGAGTCTGTGTCCGTGTCCGGAAGATTGTCCGTAGCGTTTGTCCGTGTCCGTAAGCAGCATTAATTCATACTTCTACGGACACGCTACGGACAGTGCGTATGCATATAAAATAACGCCTATACATTCTGCAGCGTAACAAGCGTGTGAGAAAGCAACTTTTAAAAAAATCAATAAAAACGTTCTAAGCACACTAAAATGCAGCTACTGAGCTCATATTACAGCGATTTAATAAAATTTTGCAACCTGCGGAGGAATTTTATGTGTACGCAGACACACATGACTAATAAAGCTTTTATTTGATTGGCTGGTTGCTTACGGACACGGACAAAAGTTGAACTGAATTCAACTTGTCTTCCGGACATCCGGACAGCCTTTACGGACACTCTCGGACAACTTGTTACGGACATCCGGACAAGTGTGAATTAAAATACTCTTACGGACACGGACACGGACTCGGACACAGACAGCCCTTACGGACAACTATGAACCGGGCTTTAGAGAAGCCGACTGTGTACCCCGCACCCAGAACATGAACAAACAATTCAATTGTTTTTTAGTCAACGCTCGATCAATTAAGAACAAATTAAAAGACCTACACACAGAGATTGTTTTGCAATTCAACTTTCCAAATATAATCTGTATTACAGAGTCATGACTTGATGCTTCGATCCCAAACTATATTGTTCCGTCCAACCAAAATTATAGTATTTTTTGCAAAGACATGACTCAAAAAGGAGGTGGTGTCGGCTGTCGCAATTTTAGTAAAAAAATTAAGTGCACCCGTATGGCCGTATAGACTCCAAACTTTTTGACGGTATCGGAATAGTTGCTGTAAGAATTAAATCCTACTGTACTGATGTTATAATTGCGTGTATCTACAGACCGTCAGTTACTGATGTGCATATTTTATATCCATTGTCTGCTTGTCTAAACTTTCTGTGTAGTTTCTGTGTTCCCCTTGTTATTACAGGAGACTTCAATTATCCAGGTATAACCTGGGGTGATAAGTTTTGGGCTTACTCAAAAAGTCGAACAACCCACCAGAGACCAGAATATTTTAGACCTTGTGTTTGTAAATGAGCCTTTTTTGATAGATGTGTGTGATGTATTGCCACGTATTGCAAAATTAGATCATAGCGTTGTAATATCTGGTCTAAATATTGAAAAACAAAAGGAATATTTGGTCAATGCGCCACTAGTATATCTATGGCATAAAGCAAAGTTGTACGACTTGCAATCTATGTTGGAAAACAGAAACTCACCGATTAGCTCTTCTATACTAATCGGCAACTGGATTCTGTCGTTGAGTTGCTCGTGGTATAACGGAAGATTGAAGAGCAGAGCCGCTGTGTCGGCTCCTACGGCGTGCAGTAACTGCATAATGGAAAGTGTCTCATTTATTCATCAGGGCTGGATCGTTTTCTGTAAAAAATTAGGAAGGGGCGGAAGGCCAAGCTTCAAAGCAGAGGTAGGGCCCCAGAGTCATGGAGCCGAAATTTGAACACAGCATAGGATGGTGCCATGACGACTTCTGTTGGCAGGTTGTGCCAGACAGACGCAGTTCGGTAGGCAAACGTGTATCGCGCTGAGTGCAAGCTAAGAGTAAATCTAGCGCTTAATTTCAACGGGTGGCCACGGAGACGGTCGTCAGGCGCCCACTGAAATAGGCGGGTCAGAGGTAAATCAACAAGTCCATGGCATAATTTGTACATCATGCATAGATCGGCTCGCAATCGTCTGGGGCCTGTTGCACAAAAGTCATAAGCAATAGGTTCATATGTTAATAGTTTCATATGTTCATATGTTATGAGCCCTATGAATTTTCGTTGCACAAAAAGCCTATTGTAATAGGCTGATTTCTCATAGGTACAATAGGCTGAGTTCAATAGGCTACGCATAATCCAGCGTGCTGTTTCATATGTGTCTGAGTGTGCGTGTGTCTTTAATTTTCAAACTTCCCCCAATAACTTTTTTCAGCGTCATTTTTAGTCAACAGTTCTTGAAGAAAAGTTGTTTAAAAATGGATAGGCTTTCGTATGATGTGCAAAACATCTACTTTTGAAAACATAAAATTTTTACGTTTTTTGACACCTTCTTTTTTAGTTTTGATTGGACAGTTTTAACCCTGAAAATCTTGACAAATTTTGAACCAAATAGCAAATTTTTTTGGGTATGCATAGCAGCACATATGTCCATTTCAAAAGTACAAAAAGTTTTTCCAAAAAACGTGTAGAAGTTGAAAAGAATTGAGTTAATAGGTAGTGCCTCTACCTATTGCAAAACAACGACAATTCATAAGTGTTTTGCAATAGGCTCGATAGGCTATACGCTCTTTGTGCAACGCGAGGTTATTGCACTTATGACAAACACTTATTGAACTAATGCAGCGCAGCCTATTGCTTATTGCTTATGAACATATTGCTTTGTGCAACGCAAAGCCGGCAATAGGTATGAACCTATTGCACTTATTTACTTATGAATGCGTTTGTGCAACAGACCCCTGGTCTCAAGGGACTGTAGCCCCAGGGCTTTTAACCTTTCTCCATAACCGAGGCGTGAAATCGATGTTATCAGTTTAGCAGCTCTTTTCTGCACTTTTTCGAGCATTACGACATCACGAATATAGTGGGGGCTCCAAACTGAGGACGCGTATTCCAGCTTTGAGCGAATTAAGGCCTTGCAGAGTGGCAGGAAAGTGGCCTTGGTTAGGTTGGTAAACGTATGCCGCATGCACCGCAGGACTTTTTCGCTAGATTGTGCAACCGTCGCACAGTGATCCGAGAATTTTAAATCATCCGTAATAAACACACCAAGATCTTTCGCAGCGTTTTTCTGGAGTATTGGCACACCTTTAAGGTGGCGCTCCGAGAATTCGCACGTACTTCAAAAATTGTAAATTCTTACTTTCATGGTTATATTGGAATTTAGCAAGGTGCGCGGTATCAAATTGAGCAATTTTGCAAAAGGATTTGACTCAATTTATTTTTTGTGTATGTCACGTGACTTGCGAAAACCCTATTCACAGGGCACACACAACTCAATTCAAACTCTATCAATTTAGACAATTTAAAGCTCATTTGAAAGATTTTCAAACGTCTGGGATGATAAATTTTTTGTTTTGTGAATTTCATTTTAAATTTTTAGTTATAAGGATTTTTAACTTTTCATGCAAATTTAACAACAAGTATCTCGCTTCAAAGTCCATTTATAAAAAAATAAAAAGTAGTCAGTTTCTTTGATTATTCTTATATAATGTGTCAAAATTTTATGTCTCAACTCAAAACATGCGATTTGGAATCTGTGCCCTTTGGCGAAAAACCTTGGTTTTTAATTGAAATGTTGCTTGGCTTGCTGCATGTTTTTATTTTTCTGTGCGAATGGCTTGATTTGACAGACGTTTGCTTCAACTACAGACGTTTGTATGTCTGTCTATTTATCAAAAAGGAAACTAATTTATTTTTACTTCCATTTTTTGCGCACTTTTTTCTAGTTTGGTCATATTAGAAAAATATTCACAAAAACGCAAATTTCAAATTTTCGGATTTTTTCAATCTTATTTAAATTTGAGTTATACACATCAATCGACTCCTGAACACATTCTGAACAACTTTTCTACAAGAACTATATGTCGATTTTGCTCCAGAAAAAATAAATCGTCAAAAAACAATTTCTCGAAGCGCCACCTCACAGGACGGATTTTGCGTTCAAAACGGGTTTAAAAACTGTTCAAAACCAGTTCAAAAAATTTTGAACTGGATTTGAACAAGCAACTTTGGACTAGTTTTGAATGTTTTTTAGACGTTTTTTGAATATTTTTGAACTGGTTTTGAACGTTTTTAAACTAGTTTTGGACTCGTTCAAAACGAGTCTAAAACGAGTCCAAAACATCTCCAGCGCAAGTTTGAATGAAATTTGAACTCCTTTTGAACGAAATTTGAACTAGTTTTAAACTAGTTTTGGACGCGTTTTAGACATACGCTGACTAATTTTGAACTCGTTTTGGACTGGTTTTGAACTGGTTTTGAATGTTTTTTAAACTCGTTTTGGACGTTATATTTCTCAGCGTTCGCCTGCACGCAGGAATTTTGAACTAGTTTTGAACGCGTTTTAAACTTATTTTGAACGTTTTTGTAGCATTTACTGGCGCACCCTGGGACCTTCCTCGGTTCTACGGTATAGTCAGAGGGGGTAAAAAAATACGATGGAAAACATGGGGTAAAAAAATACACCCCCCTCCAAAAAAAACCCCAACAGGTATATGTCTGTTGAATACATACAAAGCGAGCACTACTAGTGCTACATTACTTAAACATTATACCTAGAAATAATCTGTGTTCAGCTTAAAATATGAAGCTGACAAAATCATGCATCCAAAATTGAGCTCATTTTACAAGGTCCAACAAAATTTTCACAAGCTTCACAGTAGCTGCGCATATGGCATAGTCAACTACCCTTCTATCAAACTGCGAATGGTTCTTCTCTACTGGTGTATACTGGTTGGCGCGTACGGGAGCCATATTTTTTACCCCCAATTTTTAGTTGATTTGTGGGGGAAAATACGGATACTTTTTGCTTTCATGTCGTGTTTTCAAACCAAGACAACTTCATTTGTGGAAAAAAGCAAGCACAGGAGGGTTCTACAGCCGCGAAGTGTACTACGAGTTACGACCATACATGGGCGGGGGGGGGTTTGGGGGGGGATTGCTCCCCCCCCAGCCCGACCCCGCGCCCCCCCCCCAGACAGGTCCGCTCCCCCCCAGAATTTTTTGAAGGTAGGTTACGAAGCAAGAATCGGCGGCCCAGGAGCAAAATCAGTGGCTCACAAAGCAAAAATCTGTGGCTCACGAGCAAAATTGGTGGCTCACTAAGGAAAATCGGCCGGAAAAGTTGCTCCGCACCACCCCCCGTCGACGGCTCCCCCCCCCCAGATATCCTCAGCTGCACATGTGTGGTTACGACCACTGCTAACAGAGCGGTTCCAGCTACACTAGGGTGTTCGAATGATGAGCCCAGCTACATAAATATACATACAGACGCACATATGCATAAGTAGCGAAGCTGATGATAATATTGCTTGTTTACTCTTTAAAATACAAAATCTGGGAACATTTTGTGGTACAACACGATTGGAATACTGACAGCAATGAAGGAAAATTTAACTGATTTAAAACTATATCTATGCATGAAAAAACAACGGGCGTCGCCACAACCTTCGGCGTTCCGCGATATGTATTATATACCTCAATTGATTCAGCTTACCGCAAAGAAGTATATAATACGCAGACGGAAAAAATTTCGAAAAAAATTTTCAAAATTAGTGTAATGTAAAAAATAGTATGTGGTGTTATGGGGGCTTCAATTTCTGTGGCCTTTTCTTTTATGTGAGAGTTTAATTAAAAAATTGAGTAAGTTTTAGTTAAGTTTCATAACTGTCGAAGCATTTTGGTCTACGTTCCTTGGATGGGTCAGAATCGACCCGTATTTTTCCCCGCGACCGTATTTTTCCCCCAAAGTGGGGGTAAAAAAATACGTTTATTTTTTTATTTATATAAATTAGTAATGCTGAGAAAAAAGTTTAATATGTGGTTTTGTAAAGCAACTCCGCGAGGTATTGTTGGAAAAAAGTTGGCCAGAGAAACCTAATCCAGGAAAGCAAAAAACCTTGTACTCATATTTTGTATTTTTTTTACCTCATCTGACTATATATAGTGCAATCGTTTTCTAGTTTTTGCCGTTTTAAATTTTTTTAATTTTAGGTATTTTTTGTTCTGTTACATGTTACATGACTCCCAGACCAGTAGAGGCACGCATGGGCAACGCCTACACCCAGCCTACACTGGTGTAGGCTGGACCCACGCACCCACGCAAGGGTTAGTGAGGGACCCACGCAGGGTACGAGGGTGGGTGAAGCGCAATAACTGAGTAAGTGACCCACGCAGATGATGCAAAGCGACTGACTGAAGTGACTGATTTGATTCCGTAAATAAGACCCACGCTGGAAACGGGAACGTATAAGTTGTTTGACAGCAGCAGTATATATTCGAAAAAAAATAGCTATTCACTATTGAACCGAATGTTATCACTATTTACTGACCAGAATGGGGAATAGTCAACATTCGATATCAGTTTACCCGGGAATAAGCGCGTCTTGATTTTGTCTCAGCGTTTTAAACGCCAGAATGCAATTTGAATGAGCGATTTTGTGCTTCTTGAAATTGCTGATGACAAGTTCGCAGCCAGAGGGGAAATGGGAAAATTTCCCCTTTCCCAAAATTTTTCCCTTTGAAATTTTACAGAAGGGTCCCTTTCGTTTTTATGACCCGGGTCCCGGCCCGAAAAGTTTTTTATACGTCTCCAATTGACCAAATTTGGCCTAAAAAGCAAACATTCTGCAAATTTTGTTCTGGGGGCTGCCGCCCCCAGACCCCTGCAACTTTGTGAGTTGCTATTATTTGTCCTCATCTTTCACTAGTAAGGAAAAATGCCCTTGTCGGGCGGCTCCTTGGGTAGAATAGGTTACTGTTTGTCTAAAGCGGAAAAATACTTAGGCTGAGCTTGTAAAAGCATTGGTACAAGACTTTATTAAAGAGAATATGCAATTCGTGTGAGCTCGTTAAAGTAGGTGGACTAGGTATACCTGTTGAGAATAGGAATATGCTCTTCGTAGGGCAATTAACAAATTAACAATTAACACAAATTAACAATTAACAATTAACAAATCAAACTTCTTGTTAGAAAAAAGACCATGTTTGTAAAAAAACTTCATTAGCAGACATCGAAACAGCTCCCTCAAAAACGTGAAAAAATTTACTAACACGTAAAAAATAGAAGCAACGACACCAATACAAAATATAAAGTAAAGAATTTAAATGAAATTGAGCAATTAACCCAATATTTTGATGAAAAATTAGAATCCTTGAGGAATTTGAGGAACATTTCGAAATTTGAGGACAATTAGAGGAATTTTATCAATTTGAGGAATTTGAGGACCTATCACATCTCTGTTAACACAAACGCGCATACTGACATTTTCTTGATCGAATTCTGGAATACGGGCCTAATAGTCGGACTTTTGTCATTTTGAGGTATTTTTGCAGTGAAAAGTAGTATTCTCTGCTACTATTGCCAGTTTTTTGTATGTTTTTAATTATAACCTATTAATTTCTTTTGTTTAAACAGCAAATAACCGAATAAAATTAAAATATGGCCGTCACGACGGTACCCCCCACTGAGGGTCGATGGCGTGAAAAGTAGCCATAAAGTGCAAATTTTGCATGCATTTGAAGCGTTATCGTAACTTTTCAGTTGTTTTCAACGTTTTCAGGCGAAATTAAGGTGTTTCGTTTTCAAATCTGAAAATTGAAAATTTTATAATGGGCTGCGAAGGGCAGTTTTCAAACTTGTGTACCTGAGTCCCCACAGCAAATCTGCGTATAGTTTTGACATCAGGGGCTTCTACTGCTCCGCAGGCTTGCCATAGCGTTAAAAAACTACCGCTAACACACATTTTTAGGTGATTTATGGAGTAGGTTTTTTCCCCCACATGGGATTTTCCCCCAAATGGGTTTTTTTCGGCAAGTTTTTGGCTTTAGCGGAATGAAACCGGTCCCAGCAGTTACAGCAAGGTTAGGCCTACGACAGATTTTTTTGATTTCCCGTGAAAACGTATAGTATATGAGCTACATGACGAAATATTAAAATGCGGGTTTTTCCCGGTTTTCTGCTAACCACACGGGGGTCGAACCTGCAGCACAGCAGGTCTATATTTTGCTGAAATTTCAACTTAGCTAAAACTACGGCTTAAGAAAGTCTACAAAATGCGTCAGGAATCGGGTTATACTCATACGCGGGCAGCTACCGAATTCTGGGGGGGGGGGGGTGAGCCAACGGGAGGGAGGGGGTGCGGAGCAACTTTTCCGGCCATTTATTTTGCTTCGTGAGCCACCGATTTTTGCTTTGTGAGCTACCTTCAAAGCATTCTGGGGGACGCGAAGCACCTGTCTGGGGGGGGGGAAGGGTGACGATGCCTTCTGGGGGGGGGGGGGGTGAAGCCCCCCCCCAAACTCCCCCACGCCCATGTATGGTTATACTACATGGTAAAAATATGCGCGGATCAATAAAGGCGTGCGTGAAACCATATATAGTGAAACCACGTTTGCGAAATCCACCATAGAAGAACTAACTTTATTGCCAGCAAACCGGAAAATTACGCTTAGGACTATATAAAAAATAGCTTTAACATCGTGGCTAAATTTTCGCCTTGGAAATTTTTGGAATTTTAGTCCAACTTGCTAAACTAAAAACTAAGCTTGCTTCCAACTAAAAACCCAAACTATTAAAGCAGATGTGAATACTAATCATTATCAGGTAGCGTAGTCGGGATTGCTTTGACAGAGGAACCAACTTACCTACTAGCTGAAAATTTCTGTCCAAGGGGCTCTAAAACGCTATGGGGGGCCACAATCGCTGGGGGGAGGGGGCTTTTACACACAAAATTTAACACATCAGTGTAAAAGAGTATAGAAATAACATTGAAGGCAAAATAGACAGAATAATAATCAGCATAGGAAAAAACAGACACTCACATGACAGGAAGCAGGAAGCTGCCAAAACGTCCAAAATTAGTTCAAAACGCGTTCGAATAATTTTGGACTAGTTTTGAACGAAATTTGAATGTCCAAAACCAGTTCAAAATCTGCACGCTGGCTCCCAAAATTTGTTCAAAACGAGTTCAAAAACTTTTGAACTGGTTTTGAACAAAACGGGCACGTTCAAAACGAGTCCAAAATTGTCAGCGTTTTGAACTAGTTTTGGACTAGTTTTGAACAAATGGTTTTCCTGTGCCTTAAGAGAATACTGACGTCTGGGATTTTGGCGACCGAAATGAAGGCTACAGCATTTCTGAACATTGAAGTCCATCAAGAAATCCTCTGACCAGATTGAGAGGCCCCAGTTGATGTCGTTCTGCAGGTCATCGGTGTCAATGAAGTTAAATCAAAAAAAACAGTCAAAGTAACACTAATTTTAACGTTTTTTGCGGTTTACTGATAGTTTATCAGTTATCAGTTATGGTGGTAGTTACGTTTTCGACAGTTTTTATAACGTTTTATAACTTTTGATTGACTCAATGAATTTAATAGCTGTCTTTTTTACGTTAAAGTACTTGACTGAAACTACATTTATGCACATTATCTAGCTTAAATCTGTAACAAGCTAGTCTGCAGACAGTGTTAAAGTAGTCAAATTCCGTGAATTTTTGCATTTTTCATGTTTTGCTTGTAAAATTGACAATGTAATTCCAAATAATTTCATTCTTTACACTAACAAAGTCAATAACAGCGTGAATTTTGATGCTAAGTTTGGTGCATTTATATTATGTACAAAAGACGTTACGGACCTTCAATTTTGAATTTTTTCGAATTTTGAAAAATATACAAAATTTGAATCTAATTATTTCACGCAATACGCTGAATTAACACAAATAAAAAAATTGACACATCAGAAACTGTCTAAAAACATGTAAAATGACGCATGATCAGATTGCAACATCGAGACTTGAGATTTAGTCCACGGAAGTACATTTTTACTGAATTTTGTCAGTGAATTTGATGTACAGCAAAATTTAAGCTAACAAAATTTTTAAAATTTTAGCATAAGGTAGACACATATGTGTGCCAATTTGTCCCTAATTTTGAAAAAAATCCTTCTAGTATTTGTCAAGTTTTGCGGACTTTTGTGTAATGTACTATAGTTCAAAAAGAAACGTTACATAAATGTGACGTAATCTCAAAAAGTGAAACGCGGATGGATAAGTTTTGGCATCTAAATTGAAGGTTATTGACATGCCCGTGTGTCAATTTTTTTCTTTTTTCAATAGACAGCCGTTTTGACTAGCTACTACTTTGGCTTAGCTAAACATAAAATTTACAAAAATTTGTCGTAACTGGCTGAAAAATAGTTTCTGTAAAAATTAAAAATGATTGTTTCAAGCTATTTTAGCAAGCATTTATCTCATAATAATTTATAGTTTCCTAAACTAATATGCGTATTATAAATTATTGATTGAAAATTAATCGTAAGTTGTCAAATGTTAGTCCTGCAAAACTGTCGAAAACGTTACTACCACCTTATCAGTGTTCTTGTGCAACACTGATACTGATAACTGATACTTGATAACTGATGACTGATAAACTTCGTGCAACGCTACACTGATAACTGCTAAATCTTTACTGATATCGGGAGTGGGTAAAACCCAGCCACCCTGCCAGCCCCGGCCCCAGATCCAGCTCCAGCCACCCTTGGGTAAAACACAGCCACCCCACCAGTCACCCCCAAATATACCACAATAAAATAGACATAAATTGGCCGTGTATTGGTGAATTACAGGAAAAACCATTAACAAGCAGATTAGCAGAAAATTAGCAGAGAGGGAAGTCGAAATAAACAGTCGAGTCGAGACGAAAAATAGATACAAAGTAGTACAGCTGAAAGAAATAAATCAAAACGGGTCTTTTAATAACAAGAATTAAGCTTGAAAAAAACACACAATCAAATAATTTGAAGCGAGAAAGTGAAGATTGAAGAATCCACTGCAGACTTTTAGCTTTTCCTGCTCTTTTTATTTTTTAAATGTTTATTTTTCCTGCTTTTGTTGGTGTTTTTCAAACGTTTATGCTTCTTTAAAAAAGTATATATTAAATATTTTCAGGCCTTTCCGTTTGAAGGTTTCAAAAGCAGACACTTCCAAAACTGCATAAATTTGATGGACATCTTTTCGATTTAATAATTTAATATTTTTTGACTCCTTGAAAATATATTTCGAATACATATTCGAATTTAGACCGTTTTTTTCATGCAATTTGCTACTTTTTCTATTATCTATTCTACGATTTTTCTACAAATCATCTAATTATAGTTTTTCCTGTGATTCACCAGTAAATTGCACATTTATATGTATATCTTTTTAATCAGGATTATTTGGGGTGGCTGGTGGGGTGGGGCTGGGGCTGGGGCTGGGGCCTGGGCTGGCAGGGTGGCTGTGTTTTACCCACTCCCCTGATATCTGATAACTAATAACTGATATTTTTTTGTGCAAGGTCCCCTGCAGTGTTGACTGTTTGGCTTATTAGTAACATTTGGCAGCGTGCCAAAATTTGATGTTTTTATTCCTTGCGGTGTCGGTTTTCGAAGTTTCGTAACAAATGTAGTTGAAGAGAAGTGGGCTGGTGGACCAAATTAATGCAGTAGAGAACATACGAGGGAAGTGCATATTCTTTTTAATGAAACCACTTTGATAAGCCTATGCCGGATGCTAAAAAGCCCAAGCCTAAATTAGAAGAGCCAAGTGAGGCTAAAAAAATAGGAAGATTCTGGTATTTTTTCAAAAAAATGTTGCCATTGAACAGGAAAAAATAGCCTTTTATTTGATTTGAATTTGGAACGCTCCTCACATCTAGAGTGTGTAGATTCGGGGGGGGGGCGTGTATCTGAGACAGTCCAAAAAATGTTCTTGGTGCAAGAAACAGCTGTTGACAGTGCTCTACTAAAAGAATAGGGCGCTGTTTCATCCCGATTAAACCCAAATGGCTTTTTCGAATCGTTTTTGCTCTATGTTCTTATTCTTAATTCCATCTTATTCGCAAGTTTTCTCAAGTTTTCTGTTTTCAGTGGCGGCGTGGCGCAGCGCGCACGTCGCAGCTAGGCTAAAATTTCAGTGTAAAGTGCATGGGGGGACAGTTTACTTTTTTTTGGAGCACAACACCGAAAGGAAACCTTTTTTGAATAGATCGAATTCCTATTCACAAATTTAAATTTTCTGAGATGATTACCCCTTGAAAATATATTTTGTATTTTGTTTGCTTTGTGTCGACAGGCATCGTCGAGGCTTAGTTGGCAGGATTCTCAAGGCTAAGCTGGCAGGATGGTTTTCTGAAAATTTCGACTTTTTATTGCCTAAGCCCACAGGAAAATTATTTCCAGAAAAAGACTAGATCGTAAAAAATTATCTGGTTTTTTTCTGGTTTTTTTCTAACTTTTTTCTAGTTAGAAAAAAACCAGAAAAAATTATCTAGTTTTTTTCTACCTTTTTTCTAACTTTTTTCTGGTTTTTTTCTAGTTTTTTTCTAACTTACGATCTAGTTTTTTTCTGGTTTTTTTCTGACTTTGTCAAATTACGATCTAGTTTTTTTCTGTTTTTTTTCTGGTTTTTTTGTGGTATGTAGGCGAAACTCAAAGCCCCCGAAAATTTTGTCTTAAATTAAGTCTATATGTATGTTTTCTATTGTGGTATATGCAACATGTCCAATATTTGGGGCAAAACCGGTGACATTCAACGTCAAAGGCAGTATCCCGCAGCGTTCATGTGACTTTATGCAGTGTAGTCAACTTATGTTTTTAGACACTTTACATGCATAGAACCTGTATATTTTTACCTTAGTAATCAAGTCTATATTACTGCTTGTTATTATGTATTTGGCTAGATTATAACTTGTGTAGTTTGAACACACCTCAGCTAAAACAACAACTTTCCGCCATTTTGCCTATTGTTCAAGTTTTGACTTTTTGCCCACAGTATTTAGAAACAAATCAAAGCCCTCCAAAATTTTGCTTTAAATTAAATGTATATGTAACTTTATGCTGCGATGAGTGCGAAATGTCTAATATTTGGCGGCAAAACCGGTGAAATTTAACGTCAAAGGCAGTATCCCACAGCGTTCATGTGACAATATGCAGTGTTGCTGTTTTGTATTTTCGAAAACTTTGCATGCATGAAACCGGTGTATTTTCACCTCAATAACCACGTTTATGTCACTGTTGGTTATACTGTTTTTGACTAGTCTGTGACTTGTGTAGTTCGATCACAATTGTGCTAAACCTAACACTTTTTGCCATGTGGCCTGTTGATCAAGTTTTGAATCAAGTTTTGACTTTTGCGCACACTCTTTACACAAAAGTCAAAGCCCCCTAAATTTTTGCTTCAAACTAAGTGTGTGCGTATACATTGTGCTGTGATAAGTGCAAAATGTCCAATATTTGGGGCAAAATTTTCAAAATTAGTCATCAAAGGCACTAACCCGGAGCTTTCATGTGACATTATACAGGGCTGTTTTCTTATATTTTCAGATCCTTTATATGCATACAACCTGTATATTTTTACCTCAATAATCAAGTCTAAATCATTGCTTGTTATTATGTATTTGGCTAGTTTATAACTTGTGTAGTTTGAGCAGAACTGTGATTAACCTACAATACAGACTTCTCGCAACAGTTTTTAGAAAATCGAAACCCGCAAATTATATTTAAAATTAAGTGCATATGATAGACAAATAAATGTCATAAGTAATAAATTTAGTTATACAACAGCCACTGGTTGTACAATAAACACTACTGCAACAAAAATACAGTATAAATCGGTGTTCCTGCATTTAGCAACATATTTGCTCACCGAAGACAAGATAAAAACTCTAACCTACAGAAACTGGCCTTTTATTAATATTTGCTGCAACGAAGTAGCCAACTGCAAACACAAAAATCAAAATCACAGGAGAGACACAATCCAGCAAAGCCGGAGTAGGAAGGGGACAGACTAACTGTGATCACTGTAACCCCCAACCTGTAAGATACTTATCTAAAATCACTTTATCAAGCTCCTTTAGAAGCCCGACTGATTTCGATAAGACTGTTTTGATTTTAAAAACTATACTGCAAAACGAGCGTTTCATGAAACCTGGTAGAGAACTAGATTGTTTTAGTCCGAAGCTTGTATCAGTTCAAACATCATAATTGAAAATCCTTATAATATTGAAAATATTATAACAATAATCAAAATACTTTACCAATCGAAATTAATTGTGTAACTACCTACATTTACTCAATATCTATAACTTGTCACTCAAAGCAGTCACTGTTCATGACATCATGAATTTCGTCATCTGGGGACTGTAGCGTTTCATCATATAGGTATGTTTTTTCTTCAATAGAAGTGTCTGATTCATCAGCTTCTGCTGAAGCTGCATCTACAATTGGTTTTCTTTTTTCCGCACTTTTTCTGCTAAAAAAGCTGGCAATTTGTTGCCACCTCAGGTGCTCTGACGGTTGGAAGCGTAGATTTTCATCAGTTGTAATCTCTTTCTGCATGTCTTTTGCCATCTGCTTTGGATCAATCCTATATCCACCTAAACCTTGTCGAGCCTTAAAAATGAATGCTATCATACACGTGACTGGGTTAAAATTTTGAGGGAGCCTCTCCGGCCAAATTTGGGAGACTTCCCCCCCTGATTAGCCAAAAAAACTTTAAATTTTGCAAAATTTTCTAAAAATTACGCCAAAAACGCAAAAAGTGTCATTATTTCCAAATTTTGCCTAAATTTTGGGTACCCTCCCCCCGGGTCCTCGATTTTGGGTGGGTCCCCGCATACCCCCTCATACATGTATGGGGGGACCACCTAAATCGACGAGCCGGGGAGAAAGAGTCCCCAAAATTTGAACAAATTTTTTAAAAAAATGGCACTTTTTTGTGAATATTGTACAAAATTTTGTAAAATTTATGGTATTTTTGCTAATCAGGGGGGGAAGTCTAGAAAAATTAGATTTGCTAACTTAGGGGGGAAATTAGAAAAATTCGGAGACAAAAGTGCAAATTTGGCCACCTGGGGGGCGATTTAGCCGATTTTCTCAGAAATCGCGTCATATATATATATATATATATATATATATATATATATATATATATATATATATATATATATATATATATATATATATATACACATATATATATATATATACATAAGGTGTCTGACCATGGTCTTGTAATTTTACCTAAAAACTTGTAAAAAGTCACCAAGTCAATAGGTAAATAAAAAAATGGTAAAAAATGTCTCGGTTTTGGCGGTCTCGGAATTTAGTCTCGGTTTCGTGGTCTCGGTCTCGGAAAAAACCGAGACTTCCATCCCTACTTAGCAGGGATGAAAATAATTGTTTTCAAAACTTTTAGAGAGAGCCGCCATTTAGGTTTGTTGCTTGTACGTACATAAATACGACATACATCATAGTTTTTGTGTACATATTGTCTACATTTTTTTCTATAGCGACGAAAAACCTGTCCAATTTTGTCAGATTTTTGTGTTTTAGTTGATGGCGGTCATCGTGCGATCATTTTCAGTCGGATCAGTGGCGTCCGTCCCGATATCTATCCAGAAGGATTGCATTTCAGGTATTTCCAGCATCTCCCGTTAATACAAAATCTAATTGGCATGGAAATGTATAGCCTTTTGTCAGTCTATACCATCAGTGATTTAGTCGAAATACATAGCTTTTTAATAACTCTAAGTCCAAAATGCTGTTCTCTTGTGCTGCACTCTGTTACTCCGTTATTAATGAATGAAATGAAATAGTGCAATTAGCATAGCGCAGAGACCCCGGGGGGGGACGCATTTCACCACGAGTCTATTCAGTAGTCAGTCCTCACCCTACGATGTCGTATTGTCAGAGCCGTTGGGTACGGTATGTTTGCCTAGGCGTTGTTGAAATTGCATGGTGTATGTTATTGAATAGCATAAAATGTTTGTTCCTTGACCTCATTTTGACTTTGTTTTAGGATACCTTGGTTCCAGTATCCTATAGTCTACGATGTCAGGGCACGACCGCATCGCATCAGCTCACCGACTGGTAGCAAAGGTTAGTGCACATGTTGGATTAAATTAATGCTTTTAATAATTTAGTAAATAATTTTTATTTTTAAATTACAGGCGTGAACTAAATTGATTTCAGACGTTCAGGTGGTGTGCATTATTTTGACTGTATATGAGTTCTTGTTGAAAAAATTTGTCCTCACAAGTGCAGCGTGTCGTTTCGCTTCATTATGAACATCAGTCATTCAACTTCAGTAATTCAACTTTTGCCAAAAAATGATCGAATTGAGAAATCAGTTTGGCTGCTGAGGTTGATGAGATTATTAAATATTCATGATGAGTCTGAGTCAGCAATAAAAAAGGGCTTAATTAACAGATAAACTAGGCTCGTGGGCGGGGCTCTAATAGCAGTCCTGAACTGTATCAAGTTTTGCGACATTAATTGTATTTAGTTGACTGTTGAATGAATGAATGAATTCAGGTAAATAAATGTTGTTAATGATCTGAGCTCTCTCATGAACTTGTTCTAAACTCATTCCGTCCCACCGTTTCTATTTAGATTTACAAATGGTCAACATTTCTCTGCGAGTTCTGTCCAGACCAGACGCTGCTCAGCTGCCCCGCGTGTATCGCCAACTGGGCACTGACTGGGACGAGCGGGTGCTGCCATCCATCTGTCATGAGGTAGGGTTGAGGAGGCCCCCTCATATTGTAGTTCAGGAGATGAGGGGGAAGTTCCCATAAAATCGATGAGTATATTAGTCTCGGTCAAAAATGATCCCAGTCTCGGTTTTTGCGGTCTCGGTAGTCTCGGTCTCGGAAAAAAACCGAGACTTCCATCCCTGACACCCCCTTCACGGATGCAGCCATTTGAAGTGGCCCCCCTGACGCTCCAGGGCTTTGTAACGGATATGAGCACCGCAGCCAATGGCGGACGCGCCAAAGAATAATTATCTATTACACCTACACTATTGCATGTTGTAGTGTTGTTGTTGTTGTTGTTGTTGTTACTTCAAGCGTAGACGGCGTAGGATTTCTTCTACGTGCGTCCCTCTGCCCGACAAGGTTGTAAGCTCTTTTAGGTCTCCTGAGATGCCGGCTTGGATTCTGTAAGGTACTAAGGCTGGGCAGTGACACCACAGGTGCTCCGAGGTTTCGGCGTCTTCTCCACAAAGTCTACATTCGTCATTGTCGGTTTGGCCCGTTAGCTTCTTCCATTTCCGGAGTTCCGGGTGGTGTCCGCTGCGGAAGCGGATGAGATTCGTTAATGTGCCTCGGCTAAGCTCGTCTTCTTCTTTGGTATTGATTGTTGAATTTTGGTAGACTTTGCTGGTGTACTCGTGCTGGATACCCTGGGTTTGGCTTCTCATCACCCGTTTTATGTAAGTTCTGCGTGTAGTCTCATCGATGTTGTTGTTGTTGTTGTTTCAGGTGTTGAAGAGTGTGGTGGCCAAGTTCAATGCGAGCCAGCTGATCACGCAGCGTCAGTCGGTGTCCCTGATGATCCGCAAGGCGCTGGTGGACCGGGCCAGGGACTTCAACATCATCCTGGACGACGTGGCCATCACCGACCTCACCTTCGGCCGGGAGTACAGCACCGCCGTGGAGGCCAAACAGGTGACGGAGTAGGACTGAGGATGGAGGCCAAAAATACCTTAAATTTTAGCAAAATTTTTTTACTTAATTTTGCCCACATTTGTGAGATCCTCTCCCCTGTACTCTCGCTTGCGGGGTGGGACTTTTTAGGATTGTAGATGAGAAATAGGGGCTACGACTTACGAGACATACATGTATGAGGGGGATAGGGGGTCCCTTTCTCAAAATCGAGGGGCCGGGGGGGGGGGAGATTCTGAATATTTGGGCAAAATTTAATAAGAATGGTACTTTTTTGGGACAATTTTGCAAAATATAGGGTATTTTTGGTCGATCAAGGGTGGGCTCCCAAAAGTTGGAAAGAGAGCCCCAAAATTCTGTTTTCTTTTGCCTCAACTTTTTCTTTCTAAAATTATGATTTGTTATTGTGCTGAGAAGAGATTATTTTTGTTTACTTAGTTTGATCTATTGTTTAATTATACGTCTATCAATGGGTATGTATGTGCTAAGTAAAGTTTCAGATTTTGGTGGCTGTGCAGAAACTATTGCTTGTCAAACATTTTTAGCGCTTTCACTGTCAGCAATTAGTGAATCGCTCATTGTCAAGCATATATCGATTATTAAAAACTCAGCAAGCTTTTTATCGGAATTGCTCTTGTAAATTTTCGATTAGGCGCTTGCTGTACAATTATATAGATATTTAATTGAACATTGATTGGTAATCATTGAATAAGTAAGGCTTTAATTCACAACCTAACACTACTACTAAGGTTTTCTTTAACAGTTTGTGATACACTGAAATTTCGGCTCAAATCAGTGTTGTTTTGTTTGGATTTTCACTGTTGATTTTGCTATCTAAGCATGATTTTTCAGTCAGTAGTTTTTCTGTTCTAGATTGCTCAACAAGAAGCCCAGCGTGCGCAGTTTTGGGTAGAGCGAGCCAAGCAACAGCGACAGGAGAAAATTGTGCAAGCGGAGGGAGAGGCTATGGCTGCCAAAATGGTAGGGCTAGCTTGGCATTAAGGCCAGTTCTAGTTTACCGGACCTTACGAGTTACGACGAGTCAATTTTATTCAGACTAAACGGACTTACGATGCGGGCAATACTTAAGCTTGTTTCACACGAGGGCGCATTTTGCTTCATGGCGCGTTGCGTGCGAGGACGCATTTGATGGCGCATTCCATGGCCCATTATTTCACACGTTGGAGCAGGCTATATAGCATTCTTACAAGCGCGTGTCTGTTCAGTTGACGAAAGTGCGAAAAACATTGCGCCACCAATGTATAAGAAAGGTGCTTCGCGGTTTTTTTCTAATTAGTCGGCTGAACGAACATGCGGTTGTGAGTGTGAATCGAGTTTAATGCTTGAAGGCTTAATATGAACGCTGTCAGATGATGATTTTGTGGCAAGATTGTTTGATTTGCAACGTGGTGTGCCTTTTCCTATTAATTCGTGACCAGAGCAAATTGACCGCTTGTAATCTTGGGGGTGCCACGATAGTATCCAGTGCGCCCCTGTAAGGCCGAGCGAAAATTATAGTAACCAGGCTGTAGAAAATAATCTGTCGACATTTTAAATTCTGATTTTAAATCTGAACTTTCATGAAATGTCGATTACGCTTCTACAGTACAGATTTGGTCATATTTATGCATGCGTTTTGTGGGTTTTGTCGTGTTTCCAATCTGTTTACCGCTTTTTCAAAAAATTTGTTTCTTGTCATTTTCATGAAATTCTTCTTTTTTGAATTTATAGCGTAATAGTTTGTGATTAATACGCTATTCTTCACAACTCATGTATAAATGTGACTATCGTACCACCTTTGTGTGTGTGTGTGTATGTGTGTGTGTGTGTATATATGCATACTACGTTGCTTGATATTGAATCTTTGGTAATCTGATGGCAGCGTTTTTGTTAAAACTTTTTTAATTCAGACGTTTTTGAGTGCTTGTTTTGCTTTTTTATCTTCCGTAGAGTAAGTGAATATTACTTTGTGACTTTTCTGTTTTAGATTGGCGAAGCGGTTTCCAAAAATCCTGGTTACCTGAAGCTGAGAAAATTGACTGCAGCACAGAATATCTCCAGAACTGTAAGTTTATGCAATTTGGGTATTTGAAGGTCAGTTATTTTTTCCACTCTAACTTTTGAAGATTCAGATATAATGTTGACTTCTATGTCGAATCTGACACACTTTTTTTGCCTAGTATCATCCTTGAACCGACTAAGCGTCCTTGATCGACCCCTATGATCATTCAGATCTCCAGTCCGACTTTTAAGAGTCTGATTAATAGATTTAGACTTTTTAAAGGATCTGATTAGAAGGTACTGTATCTAGCGATCGATCGGAGACACCGGCTTAGGCATTTCATATCCGGCTTAGGCATTTCATATCCGGCTACGCATAACTTTACCTTCGGTCGTTCGCTACCTGTATCTACTGTGTCTTTCACGGTCGGCAAACCGATGTAGCCTCAGGAATATCTCAACATTGAATGATTGTTTATTATTTTTTTTGTTTTAGGTTGCCCAATCCCAAAATCGTGTCTACTTGGGCGCTGGCAGTCTTATGCTGAACATAGCTGACCGGGAATTTAGCGAGGAAACAGAAAGAGCCGCCCGCAAGAAATGACTAGACTCAGATCAACCTAATTTGCATATTTCTACCTTCATTGATCAAGCCATGAATAAGCCTGACTGGATGTTCGCTAGTTTATTTTCGTCGAAAGTTTAAATATATTATTGTAGTCATTTTGTTGTTGAAATCGTTGTATCGTTAATTTTTGCAGTCATATTTTACTATATTGTGTTGTTGATTTTGTTTATAACATGTTGCGTGGATCAAGCGTTAAGTATAGGCGAAGTTAAAAGCTATTTTGGGATGTACAATTAATCAAATTTTGTGTCTAAATTATGATTCGTGAACTTGTGTCTAAATTATAATTCGTGAACTTTGTGGTTAAGCATGATTACTCTTTAAACTTAAAATATAGTTGAACTTAAAAATTAAATATTCGTTATTTTTTGTTTCTTTAAGTTAGAGACATGAATTTTTTCAGATTCAAATATTTACTGCTTAAACTTAAATTTTAAATGCATTGTCAAATGGTGTCGATTGAAAACGAAAACTGTTATTGATTCTACTTCATTATATCTGCTTGTTTGCCTGTGTTTGAATTAAAAGTTTATAACTGTTTTCAGTGTGATTTTGCACATACATAATTTTTTAAGTTTTGCGATTGTGACGGTTTACTGCAGTTTTAAAGTCGTGGTGATAATTTTCTGAGATGTAGCTGTAGAAAACAAAAAGTGGGCAAGTGAATAAGCCAAATTTTAGGATGGGGCCTATTGCTCAACTTTACAAATCTCACAATTGTAACAATTGTAAGTGCAAAATCAGGTGATTCGTAATGAATTTATATAATGAATTCGTAACGAATCCTGATTTTGCACTTACAATTGTTACAATTGTAAGTAAGACTTGTTAAGTTGAGCAACAGGCCCCAGGTGCGCATTCTATTTTCACACTGCCTGCTGCATTGTTTCACGCAAGTCGCAAAGCAATAGGCAAGTGTGCTTGTGCGCCCGCTCATGCTCCCTCGTGTGAATAGGCCTTTAGTAGCAAAGTTTGTATCAAGCTTAGGCGGAGGCTTGGCTTAGTTTTGTACAGGGTTTTTTTTTTCAAAAAAAATCAGCAAAATTTCAATTTCAGTGAGCAAAATTTCAGATAGGTGAGCAAATCCTAAGTTTGCTAGTTTACGTTTTATGCTTGGTTATCGCCTGACGCGTACCCAGAAAAGTGGAATTATTACACTTTTAACACCAAAAGAGACACTTATTAGCACATTTCGTTCAAAAACAATAATTTTGTGTGAAGTGAAACCAGGGGTGGACGCGGGTCGAAATATTCGACCCGCGACCCAACCCAACCCACGGCTCGACCCTCGTGGGCAACCCGCGACCCAACCCGCGCCGTAAAACCCGACCCGCGACCCACTTTGACCCACCACTCTATAACCATAACGTACATTATATATACAGGGGCGTGTACTGTGTAGCCAGGATTTTAAAAAAGGGGGGGGGTCGTACCTTGTCCTTGCTGACCAGAGATGTACGGGGGGAATCTTTGAGGGGGGGGTGCCCGACCCATGGCGCAAGGAGGGGTGGTCCCTAGTTTCGGCCATTTTTCGGCGATAGCCGAAAATTTTTCAGAATTTTTCGATTGTCAACTCATTTTTGGGGTACTTTTTTGGCCGCAGGCGAAAATCTTTTGCAATTTTTCAATTTTTTACGCATTTTTGGGGCACTTTCTTTGCCATCAGAGGGGGGGTTGGGGGTTGAAGGGGGGTGCCAGATGTCTGAAGGGGGGGGGTGCCGACCCCCCCCTATGTGCATCTATGTTGCTGACTTATTTAAACTCACTATTGCGGGGTCTGAGCTCAGCCACCAGAATCCAATTATTTTTACACGGATTGGCGAGTAGCGTACATGAGAAAATGTAAATTTGGTCGTTTAAAGTAAATTAACTGTTTCGGGGGTCTAGAGGCGGCAGCCCCCAGAAAAAATGGAATTTTTTCTATTTTTTTGGACAAATTTGGTCAACTGGAGACTTAATCAAAAAAAATTTCCGACAGGTAAACTGAAAACAAAAGACGAGAATTTCATATCAGACAGTATATTACACAAGCATATATAAGCTTTCATGAAAGTTAACAACAAGAAATGGTAAGCCATAAAGTTTGCAGGGGTCTGGGGGCGGTAGCCCCCAGGAAAAAATTTTTAGAATTTTTTAATTTTTAGGCCAAATTTTGTCAATTGGAGACGTGTCAGAATTTTTTTTGGCAGGATTATAAAAACCAAGAGGGGACCCTTGTCGACAATTTCTTCAGGTTCCAGTTTACGCGGGTCGGAAAAAATTTTTTCGACCCGCGCAGCCTGAAGTGGGTACCCGCGGGTCGACCCACGGCTCAAATTTTCCGACCCAACCCAACCCAACCCGCGGGTACCCGCGGGTACCCACGACCCGCGTCCACCCCTGAGTGAAACTGAAGTATATACACCTTTGTTGGCCCAGTGAGGGTCCAAAAGCTATCAAATCTGGAAGTATTACAAAAATTTTTACTACAATCGTCATTATTCGAGACGTTTCAGACAATTTTTTGGGACGGGCAACCAGTGGCGTACTCCGAAAAAATTTCGGGGGGGGGGATTTGTTTTTTTTGTAATGGGTTAAGATGCACTTTTTAGCAATGTTAACGCCTTACAAACTCAAAATCACCAAACTACAAAGTTGCAGGGGTCTGGTGGCGGTAGCCCCCAGAAAAAAATTGGCGATTTTTCCAATTTTTAGACCGAATTTGGTTAATGGTTAACTGGAGGCGTATCAGAAATTTTTTCCGACAGAAAAATTAAAACAAAATAATATGATGTCACATCAGGCAGTGTATTACACAAGTAAATGAAGCATAGTATGAAGATAATAACAAGG
>JASANF010008464.1:0-22995 GCA_030248245.1 Trissonchulus sp. WLG1_4 | reverse complement strand
GATTAAATATTTTGTCAAACCTACAATTATATTTTTTATTTCGAGATAATTATGTTTATGAATGTTGTCGTAAGGTCAAATGAGCTGAAGATAACTAAACGCAAGTGTCAGCGTACGCTGCACATGCTAGCAAAAAATGAATATTTTTGTCAACTGTGTCAATTTGACATAAGTTACATGGTCGCTGCATATTTAGAATTTGATGTGTGGCCCTACGGTGTCCACACTCAATTTCTGAATCAAGAGAGCGTAATCAAAAACTAACAACGCTAAACAACAAACTTTTGCTTAAACCAACAGAGAAAACGGTTCTAGCCCAGAAAGAAAAGCATACTGTACATGCATGTCAAGGCTAGGCAGTCCGCAGTTTCAACTCTGCAATTAAAACTTTTTGAACAACTTTCTAAATGAATTCAAGAAACAAGCCCAATGCCCGCGTTGTTGGAATGAATGAATGAAGCACATGTTAAACAAACCAACTGACAAAAGATGAAACACAAGTTCAGTGTTATTGTCCAAAATTAAAATTAAATACATATTGTGCTGTGGCACAACAGGAAAAAGCATTATTTAAAACATTTTGAGTGGAGTGTAACCATGTGTAGTGTACCAAGTGTACCATGTAACAAAGCCCTGAACTTTACAGCCATAATACGGGGTTCACAAAGCAATTGAAAAGTCGAAATGTGGCGCTGAGTTTTCAAAAGAGAAACTTGTTTGCCAAGTTTATATTGTAGATACTGCAACGGTGCATGGTCATCAACATGATTTGATACTGTTGACGTCAATAAAATACCGTGACTGGTTATTAGAAAACTTAAATATTTACAACAGATGCCAACATACGCTACCGGTTACGGACTCGGTGCTGTTCTATCTCAAGTGGCAAAGAACGCATTGTAGCCTACGCTAGCAAACATCTGACGGAACCCAAACAAAAATGGAACACATACGAGCGCGAAACTTATGCAGTGGTATGGGCCGTAGAGCAGTTTCGCCCATGTTTATTTGGCAAGCGGTTTTCTTTATGCACTGACCATAAGGCGCTGGTTTGTTTTCTAGAAAACCCGGCTTTAAAACCTAAACTAGCCCTTTAGCAACAAAAGCTTTTGCAATATGATTTTACTATTCAACACGCCCCAGGATCTACTATTCCTCATGCCGACGCATTGAACCGTTCCCCTTTACAAGTTATCAAATGGGCAAACACAATCCAACTGCTCAAAAAACTACATCCGCTTTATAGTAATTTGGATTTTCCAAGTGCGCAGAAACATGACGTCGATATTGGTCCAATTTGCACAAACAAAATACAAAGAATGAAAAAGCCAACTATAAATAATGCGACACCACGCCAAAGAGCCTTGCTGCGACATTGGCCGCGTTTACGCATCGTGACAATGTCCTAATTCTCAAAAAAGGTTTTGGCCCACAGCGAATTGTCGTTCCGCGAGACTTGCAATCCAAACTGCTGGACGGCAAAAACATTGCGACACTATAATGCTAATGATCAGTCCGACTGGGACAAATGGTTAAAAGTGGTCCAAATGTCCCACAACTTTACAATGCAGGAATCAACTAAAATTTCACCATTTGAACTAGCATTTAACAGAAAACCTTACGAAATCGCTGATATTATATCAGGTAGCGCACGCATAACCCCACAACAAGACGCAGGCCTAGAAAACCGTGTAAAAAACGCGCAAAAATACTTTAAAAAATCAAAAGAGAAGGTTAAAAAAAGATCGACAAGTAGTTGAATGGCAGATTCAGTGTCGGTCAGCTTGCTCTGCACCGTAATTTCAAACGAACGTAAGGCAAATCTGTCAAGCTCAGCAGTCAATGGGATGGGCCATACAAAGTTGTGGTCGCTTATGACAATAACACTTATCTGTTAAAAGATCCGATTACGCAAAAAATCAAACTCTTACATCATAAACATATGAAAAAGTTCAACCCACGACGTCAAGATTTAAACAGCAGCAGCAAAACTCAATCAGACCGCTCAACCACAACCATGTTTCAATAGCCTTCGAAAACCCATGCGTCGACCGCTTCAAAGTTACCAGATATAAGCATTGTGCTTGTACGTGTTAATCGCAACGCCGCAATACATCAGGAACGCCACGTGGAACAGGACCATGTCAACCCAAATCCGCCGACGCCTGTGCACTTAAAAGAGCCATGAACAACACCCAACCCAGGCGCTACCCCCTCCAAGATTGTCGAAAGCCCGAAAAGTTCAACCCATACACATGCAAATTTTATCGGCCGCCTTAAATTTGACAAGGTGGAGAATGATACGAACGCAACATGAACTATATATATGTTTAGAACTGCTAGGATTCCTAAGTAATTTGTTACTGTACTAGTTGTCTTCAGTAAAAAATATCTACTGAGTACTGTACAGTGGTATCAGTATCAACAAATTATAACGCAAACAAAACTCTAATGTTCTTCAAAGTGCAGAATGAATTTACACATTAAACAATCACATTACTTTAATTTTTTTGTAATAACTTGAAATGGCTTGAAATTGGACAATCAAGACAGATTTGAATAATTTCTAAACGCATAGGTTTGGGTGTTATCAAAAGTTTACGTTTCTTGCTTTTCTATTCATTTTTGTGAATATGTAAAGTTGCCATTTTTAAGCTTAAAAACCTTGCTCAATTTGGTCTATTTCTTGCGCTCGTTGCGCTTTGGGGTCGGTGTCGCCCACTCAAAAACAGCATAAGGTGTTCAACCACAAACGACAGCAAAACAGCAAAAATATTATTCAGAGAAATACGCCAGATTCAAGTTAAATTTTTAATGAAACAAATTATACTTCCAGTAACTATAGCTAACGATAAAAATACATGAAAACGAAAATGTGCTTAGCTAAAACGAATAAAGATCAACAATACATATAATGTCAAAGTTAGAAAATCTCATATCAAACAATTCTAGAAAATTTGTTTAAGTTCCTTTATAAAAGTATCTAAATAATTAGCTCAAACATTATATTCTGATAAGCTAATTCAAAACTTTAATGACCCTTGCAGATAGAGTTTTGCGTCATAGCGTTTAAAATTAGAAGAGTAGAAGTAGTCCCTTTGAGTGACCTCTAGTTTTTGAATTACTAATCAATTCAGAAAAGTCTCTTGAGTTAAGAATAGCATACGAGTTCAGGATCTTATAAGTCATAACCAAATAGCTGAAGGTGAGCTTTTTTTGCAAGCTTTTAAGTTTTAACAATTTACAACGATTTCTATAAGAAACACCCATCTACATGGGCACCAATCGCGTGAATAATTTTTGCACATTTACTAACTTATCAATTTCTCCAAGTATGAAGAATTCAAAACTTCACTAGCATATTTTAACGTGGGCAGTACATATGTTTTGTATAGGCCACTTAGTATTACAGGATCTTTAGAAACCACTCCACGCTTTAATAAATATAGTTGCCTTGTGGCTTTTTTATGATGGCCGAGATATGCAGTGAAATTTTAGATTATTGTGAACAATAATTCCTAAATTTTTAAAGTTGGAGACTTGAGTAAAAACACATCTATTTAAGGAGTAGCTCTGTTTAAGGCTGCTACCGCCTATATGTAGAAATTGACACTTGTCGTTAGCAAAGGGAAGATTCCAAACGTCCGCTCAATAACTAAATTAATCAATATAATACTGTAGATATGAGATTGCACCATTTTTGCACACTTTAAATAATTTGGCATGGTCTGCATACAGAGCCACATTCACATTTGTGCCAAAATCAAGATCATTTATATATACAACAAACAAAGTCGTATCAACTACTGACCCTTGTTGAATTCGACTCTTAACAGTTCACCAGTCAGATACTGAACTCTCTATTTTTCCACACTGTCTTCGTTCCAAAACGTTTTAAATGATAGGTTGGTTTAAATCTCTAAAGTGATATTGGGCTGTAAGATCCAATTCTCTCGTCCGACATTTTCCCAAATGTTCACTAAAAATTTATCTGCACACTTGAAGCATTCCATCTTCCCTTATTTAATTTCTGTAACATTTGAAACCAGAAGAAATTATTCGCCTTAACAAATTGAAACGGGACATATACCAATTAATGACAAAAGGATTTGAAACTATGCCAGAATACTTCTACAATATTAGTATCATTTTCACAAACAGTGCTACAATAGGCATTCCAAAAAGATTTAACCCAATCAGTATTCTATAGATTCCAACTAATTGCTTCACGGCTCAGTTTATAGAAGTTCCGTCGGTATAAAAATGGTTCCTTTCTATAATCACGCGTTACGTCAAAACCAATCGAGGCATGATCTGAGCTTGATACAGGAGGTAAGATATCCAGGCTTGTAACTAACTTACTGTTTGAAACCAATAAAAGGTCCAAAATATTTTTCGGACAAAACCTTGTAGGCGTATATATAATCTGTGCCAGACCAAAATTATGTAGTTTCGAAACAAAAGACTGTCTTATATATGTGAAAAACAAGATTTGAGGAATATACAAAACATATGAGTAATATACAAAACATCATTTGAGGTATATACAATATCTCCTATGGTCATTTCGTACAACAAAATATCAATACAAAGCAGTCCTGTTTGCAAACAATCAGTTATACAGGGCAATTAAAAAATGACTTTACTAATATCAAGACAGTAGACACCACCTCCGTGTCGATTTCTTTCTCTCCTCTGTACTTGATACCCTAAACCACTTATAATTTCGGCATTTGAAGCGTGATCATTAATTTTAATTAAATATATAAATAGCATAAATAGCAACTATATCTGGTTTTTAAATTCTAATATGTAATTTAGAGAGAACGATTTATTACAGAGACCATTTGCATTGAAATATAAGCATTTTCATTTAGAAAATTTTCAACGTATATAATTTCTATATTGGAAAATCGATTTACTCCGGAGGCTATTTTCTAGCCCAACAAAGCATCAACATACAAATTTAATGGTTAATAATTTGAGCTTACGGCCGTAGTAGCTGCCGCTTACTAAAGAAAAGTGGCTGGGTAGCAGTAGAAGTATCGTTCAGCACTGGATGAGTAGGTGTTTGCTGTGGAAAAAATTTACTTCAATCAGTTACATTGCTTCATGCTTCTTGCATTGTTTCATTTTGGTGCTCAATAATTATGGTGTATACTTGAAAGATCATGCACCATCGTGCCAGCCTTGGTGGGGTTCCTGACACTTATCAATAATTTAAGAATGATAGTCTTGACTACGAATGGTCGTCTATAAATATGGCAACGAAAACAGAGCTTACAAATCGAAAAGTGATTGTTTTTCTACTATGTTTCGCACATGGTCCCGTAAAAGTCTAGAAGAACATACGACCATACGTTCACCAGTGACTGAGGACTTAAAATGGCTTTTAGGCCGACACCACTAGCATTGCATGGCATGTATTAGGTAAAGGATCGAGTGAAATTGGGATGAGCGCGTTGATAGAAATTAGCCAGAAGGTCTCGCAGTTGACAATCTAACAATTTTTTGTCCACAAAATTTTAGATTTTTGTCGATTTTCTAAAACCATGGTTTTGTTTAGTTGCGATTTCAGCAGAACAAAGACTTGCTGTGCTGCTGTTTTAAATTTCAACCGAGCGAAAACCATGGTTAAATTTACAGAAATGTGCAAGTCATATAAAAACGTACGCAAAACAACGGTTTTTAAAAACTACCGTGGTGAAATTTACCCTTTATGTTGTTCTCGTAACCTTCTCATAAGTTCTCCCATAAATTTCATTTATGTAAGACTTTATGTAAAGACTTACGTAAAGCTACGGGAACTACCTCCTGGTATCTGGTATATTACTACGAGTTAAGGCCAATTTACACGACCGAACTTGCTCCGAACTTGCTCCGAACCTAGTCCGGAACAAGTTCGGAGCGAACTTTTGCATGCACACAATTGAACTAGCACCAAACATTGGCGCTCTGAACTTGCTCCGAACTCACTCCGAACTTAGCACAGCAGCCAATTAAAATTTAGCTAGAATATAAACAGCCAATCAGATTTAGCGTTTGAAAAACGTCACCGTTCCTTCAAACTTTTGAATTATTTTGCCGCCAAAATGTCTTAAATGCGAGCAGCGGCTGCGATTGCTTTTATTAGTGTGTTGTGGCCGATTCTCACCCAAACATAAACGCAGTCGACGCTGTTGGGCGCCGCTTTGGCTTCTGCGTCGTCAAAAAAGGGTGGCTACAATAATTTGGTTGAAGAACTCCGTCTAGAAAACCCGTCGAGTTCCCACAAAAGGCTTCGGATGAACGGCGTGACATTTCGACTGCTACGTGAAATAACTGATTTCGAAATCACAAAGTTACAACTTCAGTTAAAATAGTTTTGTGTAATTCATGTGGAGCAATCGATTCTTATAAAAAAAACTATGAAACTTGTTTTTAATTTAGTCAGTAACTTACCCGCATATTTTTCACCAAGTTGCTTCTCCAAAGCATCAAAAGCCGTTGGCGCAAGTGCTGACACAAAAACACAAACGCTGATTGAACAGAAACTATATGTAGCAACGGAGACTAGTAGTGTGGGAAAATTTTTTCTAAGCAATTTGATTGGCTGCTGGACGGTAGGTTCGGAGCATGTTCGGTGGACCATCGAACCTTCGAAGCAGGTTCGGAGCAAGTTCGGAGGTGTTCCGGAGTAGGTCCGGAGTGCGTTTACATGATCGAACATGCTCTGAACTTGCTCCGGACTAGGTTCGGAGCAAGTTCGGTCCGGAGCCAGTTCGGAGCAAGTTCGATCGTGTAAATTGGCCTTAAATGACTCCGACTGCTCTTGCATAATTCTGCATAATTGTGCATGTGTGCAGTTTATATGACTTTTCGAATGTCGAAGACATCTTAAGTAAGTATGTGAACGATATCTTCTTGACAGACAGTGATACATTCAGTACATAAAGCAATATGTCGCAGGCTTAAACTTCAAATCATGGGTCTGTGTTTATGAGATAAAAAGGATAAGTATTTGGCGGTCGTGCGCAAATTTTAGAAAATTAGCCAAATTAGTAGGTTTTGTTTACTAGTTTCAGTATTAAACCAATGAATAACGCAGCTATTATAGTGGTACTGACGTGCTGGTCTGGTCTGGTAAAGCTAGATAAAGCCGAATCCACGTGCTAATTTGTCGGATTTTAAGCAAATTGCTAATTTCAAGTAGTATATTTTATTAAAAAGGCTCCGGTATGACTGTGGTAGAATAGTTGTTCCTACTAAGCGATATTATGGCTGAACGTTACACGTGGACGATACCAAAGCCCCTTTTCAAAAATTTTATTAAAAAGATTTGATTACCGCAATTAAAAGATTAGGTCAAGTCGATCAGAGCAATTTATTCTGTTTTTTCAAAAGCATATCCAAAAAATATGCTGAAATAAGAATGGCGATACTAAAAATACATAATGATATTTCACTCTTATAGAAGAAGAGTCAGACACTTTCCTGCCTGCCTGTGCTCTAGCTCTGGCAGGGCTCGATTTATGGAAGCGAAATGTTCGTCATCAAAATGTTCTTCATCGAAAATGCTCGACACATAAAATTTTGGATTGATCGAAACATTTTCAGCGACGAACACTAAATTATAACACTAAATTATAACAAATGTTCGTGATCAAAAATGTTCGTCATCGAATATCGTCGTTATCAAATGTTCGTCATTGAACATGTTCGTCTTTGAAAAACAAATTTTTGTCATTGAAAAAGCAAATGTTCATCATCAAAAAAATTTCAATGGCGAACATTTCAACGAATGTCTCGAGCTGTTTTAAAATGTTCGCCATTGATATAAAATTTCGATGTCGAACTATTTGTAATTTAAAACATAATAATGTTCTAAAAGACCAAAGCTCGTCATCGAAAAAATTTTCCGTGACGAACATTTTCGAAGACGAACTTTCGATGACGAACATTTTCGACGGCGAACATTTTCGATGACGAACATTTTCGACGGCGAACATTTTCGATGACGAACATTTGCTATATTTTAGTATTATGTTCGTCGTTGAAAATGTTTTGATCAATCCAAAATTTTTAAGACTAATATTTTTGATGACGAACATTTTTTCACTGATTTTTCCTGTAGGGCCATAGCCCAACATGTCTTTAATTTTGATTTTGGAATCTTAACACACTGCTAGCGTTACAGTGTTTATGTGCGGGGTGTGTTTCACACGTCTTTTACCGTGCATTTGCATCTGTCACTACCAAATGCCTTGTATTTTCACTTGTTTTCTCGCATTAGATGTTCAGCGGTAAGCGAAAATGCAAAAGTCAAAAAAAGAATGATGCACTAGGAATCGAAGCAGTGACCTAACCTTACAAACCTCACACACTAACCACTCAACTACTCAGATTCCTGAACATTTATGCTTTTACCTCAAGGGAAAGTTATTTTTCTATTCGACTGTTTGCCAGCAATGACAGTGTTGCCTGCTTCAAAAGTGACGCAAAAACAGAATAAGTTGAAATTAAAAGTTTTTCAGTAAAAATAACTGCAGAAGTGCAGAGTATGTACATACATACAGTGACTATACATACAGTCACTATTTAAAACCTTTTGATTGAGATTTTGCAGTTTTGGTGGCTGCAGAATTATAGGCTTTTACAAAAACTGAATCAGGTAACTTAACCAACAGTTTATGATGGCCTTTGGCCAATGTACTGAAAGTGTATGCTTTATACTTACTGAAGATTTTGCCGCAGATTGGGCTTGTCAATACATGATTTAGGAACAAAAACATCACAAAAGGTTTGCAAATACCTTTTTGGACATTTTGACAAACTTTCGGCGAAGTTACTGGAGAAAAACTTGAGATTTAAACTTTTCTCAAGTTTTTAGTGCACGTTTGGTACTGTGCGACAAGTCTAAACGTCAAACTAACATAATTTTTTGTATTTGCAGCGCAATTCAGTAAACAATCATTATTACAACAATGAAGTTGATAATAGTCGGAGCTGTTCTTTTGGCTTGTGTGGTATTGTGCAGAGGTTTCTGTGTGAGTGACTTGGCGTGTCAGTACAACGAGCATTGCGACAAAGAGACACATTCGTAAGTCATCTAGTAAAGTCACACCCATTCGGACAAAAAATGAGTGTCAGAACCGAGAACTTATGAGCATTTTCGTTTGAAAAAACAGTGCAATAACTGAAGTGTATAACTGCTACATTGACAACATCAAGAGTACATAATAGCGTCTCACTCTAAATTGAAGAAGAGTGAAGCCCATTTCACACGATGCGATTTTTCATGCCACATCGCATGCCACATCGCATGCGATGTCGCATGCGATATCGCATGCAACATCGCATGCGATATCGCATGCGATGTAGCATGTAAAATTTCTAATGAGAAACTTCATGCAGCATGCCGTGCAGCATCATTTTCTGTGCGATTTTTCATGCAGCATGCTATGCAACATAGCTCTGATTTGACGTTCGAATATGATGTGTCAATCATGACATAAGCCCCACCTTACACATCTAACAGTTAATTTTATGAGTAACTTTACTCCAGTAATTTAAGTTTAAATTTTAAAATATTATTCAACGTAATCAAATTACTAGCGTTATAATTTAACTTGATGTTTATTTTTTAATAAGACGTTAATTAACTGTTCAATAAATATATATGTAATTTAATAACAGTAAATGATAATTACGTAATTTATCTATTCATACAGCTATTTAATTTACCTATTCAACTGAATTTTCCCAAAAATTTGATGCTAATATATAAAAATATTCTAATTTGGACTATTTATAGCATGAATGCAGCACAGCATGTTGCATAGTGTGAACTGAATGTTGCATGCGATGTCGCATGCTACATTGCATGCAGCATCGCATGCGATGTTGCATGCGATGTAGCATGCGATATCGCATGCGATATGGCATGCGATATCGCATGCGATGTTTCATGCAACATAAAATCGCATCGTGTGAAATAGGCTTGAGACACTCTCCAGCCTGCTTGTATTTTAGCACAGGCAGATGCGCTGGTCGTTTTCAGGCTATATGCTGACATTCTGTGCAACATGTGGCTGTCCAATCAGCGCGCAGATTCTGATGGCCAATCATAAGCAAGCACCTATTCTCTGATTGGCCAGACGCGTGTGCACGTGATCCAATCATAAAACGAGATAGGAATAAAAGGCAAATAACTCATTATTCATTTATAGTCTGCTTGCAAAAACATTAAAAAGGTTCGCAAACACGTTTGGGGATGTTTTGGCAAACTTTCAGCGAAATTGATTGAGAAACTTTTGAGATATAAACTTTTCTGAATTTCTTAAAAGTTTCTCAATCAATTTCGCTGCAAGTTTGTCAAAATAACCCTAAGGGTATTTGCAAACCTTTTTTAATGTTTTTGCAAGCAGACTATGAATAAAAAATGAGTTATTAAGCTTTTATCCCTATCTTAATGCTTATCAATGCATCAGCGATTATATACTAAAGAGTGTTACGCAGAAAATCTGAGCGCTGATTGGCCAGCCACATGTTGCACAGAGAATGTCAACCTGTAGCCTGAAAACGACCAGCGCATCTGCCTGTGCTAGAACACAGGCAGGCTGGAGAGTGTCTCACTCTTCTTCTATATTTAGTGAGACGCTATTATGTACTCTTTACAACATGCATTAGAATATAATTATTTCAGTGCTATAAGAGTGCTATTAAAACAGTTATAATATAAGTAAGATTATAAGACTTTGCAGTAAGCACTCAGCAGTTATCTGCACTCGTTTATGAAGTTGCCGCTTCACTTAGCACTGCCCATAATTTAATGAGCCAACTCTACAGAGTGCTTATAGCCTACAGTAGATCATTTCTAAGTAGATTATGAAACTATGTACTAAAGTATGTACTAAAGCAAACATTTATGAGTTTAGTTTACTTTAAATTTGTATGTTGAAATTTTTAGAACTGTTTGGTAAATTTGAACTTGTTTTTATTGTTTCAGATGTACTAGAAAAATGGAATACTCAGCACTGGACAAACGACAGTTCAACCCAACTATTTTCATGAAACGGCAATTCAACCCTGCAATCTTCGGAAAACGACAGTTCAAGCCAATTATTTTTGGGAAACGACAATTCAACCCTGCAATTTTCGGAAAACGACAGTTCAAGCCAATTATTTTTGGGAAACGACAATCCAAGCCAATTATCTTAGGGAAACGACAGTTTAACCCAATTATCTTCATGAAACGACAAGCTTACGCAAAACGATCAGTCTACGCGAAGCGGCGAGTGCATTGGGGTTAAAACCGTTTGTTTTGAAGTGTCTAGAATTTTGAAAAAAAGGATTGATAAATAAAAATTTTGAAGTAGTGCGTTTGAAGGTCTGTCTGTCAAATACAAGTTCTTACTTGTCCATGTCCTTTTCTTAAAAAACAAAACTAGCTTGAGTTGTAAAAGTTACTGAAAAATATGTTTTGTAACTACTAGCGACTAAGCCGCTAAGTCAAGTGTCGTCCCTGGGACGGCCCGGGGCCGCAGCCATTTTTACTGGGTCGGCCTGGCAGTCTGCACTTGGGATGGTTGTTTCACATTTACTTAACTGTTTTATAAAATTAATATTAAAAAACTAAAAGTAGTGAAATAAGCAGTATACATATACCAAGCTGGATACACTAAACTTATTCTGGTTAGTATGCAGACCGTGTTATGTGACCTCGCAGACTATCCAAACTTGTTAGCATTTAGCACAAATAGAAGTTATTGGACACTAATGTATTGGAAAAATACCAATTATTTATGTTAGACAATACATTGTCGTTTGTTTGAGTTACCTCGATAAACTTGGAAATAACAGAATGCAAAATACGTCGAATAACACAGCTTTAGGTCTTATCTAAAATTGGAATTATCGGATTAGATTTAACTTTAATTCGTCAATAAAGCAACGTCAGTTGAACGTAATTTATTGAAACTTGGCACACACCGAGGTACTGTATGTCAGCCATGCGGGGCAAAATTTCATTCGGCTATTTTATTTTGTGCTGCGCTATTAGCAAAATTAATTTAAATCTAATCCGTTAAATCCAAATTTGTATAAGACCCTTTGTCTGGAGAGGGCACCAAGCATAATCAGATCAGGACTTGTCGGATGATGTAAGCCGACGCGTCGGATGATGCAATCCAATGCGTCCGGTGATGTCATCCGACACGTCTGCATAAAAAATCAGAAGCCAAGAAGAATATTTTTTGAAACTGCCTGTGATCAATCACGTAATCTAATCAACGGGTGTATGTATCTCTAAACTTATACATATGTAAATTCGACATATTTCCAAATCCTGTAGTTTGTGACCAATTGCAATGACAACTTTTCGAATTTGACATTTGTTCTGAAAAACGTGACCATAAAAGTGTATATACATACATATATATGTATACATGTAATTACGTAAATATCTATTATTTCGACGTACGACTGTTTATAACTCATGTAGATGTAGACAAACCCAGAATACGCCTCATGCTGTGCACGTACCTATATGCAAGACTGTTGATTTGCAGGACAGTTTGTGCGAGCGTGTGTCAGATCATACATGACATGTACGTCCATCGGAAAGTAATATTATTGAACAGTGTTGCGACGAAACCTGTCGGAAAAATGTTTCGTAGATTACTTATCAGCGTGCTGAAGCAAAGACATTTCAGACTTTACATTGCCGTTCCCAAGTAATGTGGATCGGATCGGAGGATCGGATCGCCGGATCGTAACGACTTTAAAATTCAGTTTCGGCTATTCGGAGCAGTAGTACAATCTTTCTTTCGGTCTCGACCAAAAATTTCTTAATTTGACAAAATTTAGCATACTTTGAATCTTTTCGAGCTACCAGTGAAATGCACGCCCCTGGCATACCTACACCTTATGGCAAACCAGCCACCGCACGTAATCCGCATGTCAGATGACCAAAGACATTCTATAGGCTAATGCTCCGTTTGGCGTTTTGCAAATTAGTAACATTTCCTGTTGGTTCAGTCGCAGTCAGTTCTGCATAAATTAACTCGCAATTAAGTTTTTTTCGACCCAACAGGCACCTCATTTACTCCAATTTTTATGCCTTTACTATCAACCTTTACCCTTTTTCAGCACCTGAAACAGCGGTAGCAGTAGCGATCCAAAATTTTAAAGACATTCCATTTTCCATATCAAAAGTTTTGGTCATAAGAGTTTTGAACTACAGAACTAACTGTAGTTCTCTTTGCAAAAATGCTCACTAAATCTGTTTCTAACAATATACTTATTTTAATAAGTTATACTTGACATTTTCGTAAAAAATTACATTTGCAGCTTTCATTAACCGTGTACAATTTTGAATCGAATCAAATTGATCGAATCAAGAAAGCATCCGGATCCGGATCGGAATCAAAATTTCAGATCTATCCAATCCGATCCACATCTCTATTGCCAACCATGCGTGCTACGGCTTTAGATGTCACTGAGCTCATGAGATCACATGCGGCTGCGGCTACGGCTGCCGATACTACAGCTGAAGTTGGCACGCGATTTCTAGCGTGCGTATTGTACATCGTTCATGGTCCCTTAATAATATGGACGTGATTTTGGAACCAAAATTGACACAAAAAAATCGCTATTGCGGTGCCCGCAGGCGCAGAGGCACATTTAGACTCATTATTTGACTGTAGCTGCGTAAGGTAAAATTGTCCTATATGAGATTTTGTGATATGGCAACATTTTCAACCATTAGCGCTTACATTGGTGGCCAGCAGCTAAGAGTTGTCAGGTTTAGTTAAAAATGTTGGCATTTAAATATTTTGGTGCCGCGTTTTATATTCGAAGAATATCCTCAGCACTGTAAGCATGTCGCAACAAACTCTATCCAAAATTAATTTAACTCTACTCGCAAAACGTGCTTGTTGTTCCTTCCTTCTAGAGAAGGAACTATTGTTTTGAAATCAACTCTGCGCAGTGTAAAAGTAGCAGCTACATGCTGTTATGCGCATATGATTAACACGTAAAGTCAGTGTGGGAGCTGACTAGGGATGTTTTCAGTTATCGAAATCTTAATCAGTTCAGTTAATCAGTTAACTGATTAGGTTAAAAATAGATGAGTTCAGTTATCAGTTAATTTTGCAAAATTTAAATCAGTTCAGTTACAGTTAAGTTAACTTAACTGTAACTGATAACTTTAACTGGAAATATTTTCAGTTATTTCTTTAAAAATGCTGGTTTCTTTTTCCGCTTATCCCGATATTTGCTAAAGTTTTCACGTAGTTTCTACTAAATTATAACTTAATTAACTTCTAATTATTAACAATTTAATTACTAATATTTGAATCTACTCAAAACAAAAAACCTCTTGTCAACATGGGATCAAACATTTATTTCAAAGCGAAAACTTTAAACTTCTGTAACAACTGCCAAGTTGCAACTGTAAATGACATGAACTCTTGAAAGAATGGGTGCAAAGCAATGCCCAGAATAGAATAAAACATAAAACAATGAATCAAATAAAATAACAGGCAGAACCTTAAGTGGTTCTAAACTGGAAATTCAAGTCTGATCATTCATTTAATTGGCGTTTTGTCCTTTCAATGCTTTTAGCGACAATTCTACAGACAAAAACTTGAAAATCATTGCAAAAAGTAAACAAGCAGAACGCCACAAAGGATTTTATGCATGTTTCGACGCATAACTGAAAATGATTTTCAGTTATTGCATGTAACTGAAAAGAATATCAGTTAACTGATTTCAATCAGTTTTTTACAACCGAAGCAGTTCAGTTACAGTTAAGTTAACTGCTTTTAGGAATTGTGCAGTTAAGTTATCAGTTTTTAACTGCTTTTCAAAATCAGAGCAGTTCAGTTATCAGTTATTATCAGTTAACTGTAACTGCTTAACTTTAACTGAAAATGAATCAGTTAGCAGTTAACTGAAAACATCCCTAGAGCTGACTGCTCTTTTTTTGAAAACGGCGTTTTTCACAATTTTAAATGAAACATTTGTAAACCACACTTTTTCAGAGGTCTTAAATGTAAATTTGATTGATTTTTGTTACTTAAAATTTTTTGCGCAGTGCATTTTTTCACGCATTTCAGTGCATTAGACAAAATATGAATGCAATTCACGTGACTGTCTGGACTATTGTCTGTTTTCCAGTTTCAAACTTCAGTTAAAACTCTAGTACTTCGGTTAGCTAAAGCAAAGTTAATGTAGGTAGGTTTATTATTTTAAAAAATAGAATTATAATTTTGAATATTTATTGAGCTCTCATATCAGTCATGTTTCTTTCCAGAGCAGCAACTTAGGTAAACATCAATAAAAACTGGAGTAGCGTAGCCGAGTGGTCAAAGGCGCTATTTCAAGAATATTGAATCACTGCATCGGTTCGACCGCCACCGTTGTATTTTTTCCAAAAAGTTGTTAGATCTGAAAAATCTGTTTTGAACCAAAGTTTTTGTCATTAACGTAAATGAGTGCTGGAATCAAAAGTAGTTTCGGCAACTTATTACAGGTTCCGGGATAATTGTTTTAGAGTTTTTACAGTAATTGAGTACGTATTTTATGCAGGCACTGATACTAATTTAAGCAGCTGTACTGTACCAGGTATTAATTGTTTTCTAGAATCGCAATGCAAACTGACGGCGAAAGGCTAAATGCTAAGGGTGACAAATATGGATTTCGCACTCAACAAAGGAAGCTTGCCCCTTTTGGGGTCTGCTTGTTTGTATGTCCATAAACTCATGCCAGTGTCACAATATATTGACCAATAATCACGAAATAGCATTGCTGACCAAAAAATAAAAAAAATAAATGAAAAAGGGAGGAAAAATAAAAACAAAAAATGAAATAAAAAAGATAAATAAAGACAAAAATGACTTGATTGCTGTGACTAGATGTTTCATGTTTGTGTCCCATAAAATTTTTCAAGTCAACTTTAAAAAACGTTTGAACTTTAACTGTTCTATCTTAAAAGTCCTTACCTGTTTAAAACCAGAACATGACAACTTATAAAAAAGTAAACAAGAAACGCCTAACATAACTGTTTCCTATTTCTTGTACATATTGTGTTGTTGAAAACCTGACTACATATTGTGTTGTTGTAAGAAAAGTGACATGGTTTCATCTCTAAATTGTGCGGCATCCTTGCGGATGAATTGTAGCGAGAAATTTGATTGTGGTTTGAAAAGTTTAAAGCAACTTCTGCAATTAGTCATCATCATTTATAAGCCCTTATAACGTTTACTGTCTTTTGGCATTGAAACCAGGATTCACCAAACCCACTAATCCTTTGCTGTTTGTGACAGCACTGATTCAAATGATGGGGAAAAGCTGAATTCATCAGTATATGTAGTTTCGTTGCGAAAGAAAAGATTTTGAATAAATAAAGTACAGCAAGTAGTCGCTAAATTAAGTAAGTGGCGCAAATATTTTTTTGTCAGACTTCAGACGCATTTGGAGATTAACAGGGCAGCTTAGTATGTATGATGTTTTGATGCCAAGAGGGACATTTTCATAGAACACTGTTTTAAAATACGAAGACTGATTATTTACCTTACAGAAAATACCAGAGGCAAACAATACAACGTAAAGTATGTAGCTTTTATGACAGCATAAAGTAGCTCATAACATAAGATATCATTTTCAAGTAGGCCTTAAAATATGTATTTCAACAATTAGGTGTTATGAATTTAGGTTGAATATTTTTTAGGATAACGTATGCCGGAGCCCAAAACCGTCTAAATCTAGAAGAAAGTTTCTTAATTACAGCTTCTGTTAAATATTTCTTGCCTATTTTTTATGAAAATCAGATAATAAGCATCTGCAAAATAAAAAATATTGTAAAACTAACTTGAGTATTAAAGTTGTTTATTAAACTTTTGGTAAATCTTCAGCTAAATTAAATACTTGAAGTTCTTTCGAGCTGCTAATTTTTTTAATTGAGTCACATGTTTATGTGTTTTCCATTATGTTTTCCATTTTACAAAGTAATGGCTATGTGCTTGACATTTTTCTACAGTATTCATAACGGTTATTCATCATGAAATTTTATAAGAATAAGTACAGGTTAAGTACGCCAATTATAAAAAATGCCATGGAAGAACTGATAGACTTTAATTAATTCTGTTGACAAAAATTTAAATTGCAACTAAAAAGTTAGCTAATGCTGAGTCAATTCGAAAAATACTATAATTATGAGATGTTAGTATGGTGTTTCGAAGATTAGCAAACGTTTAAACAAAGCTAACGCTTTATGTACACTATTGGTGGTGCACTATTTAGCATATGGTCATTACCATAATTATAATTCTCGCAATTACTTTAATCTGTCGCTCACACAACATTAATCCTTTTTTTAATTCAGTCACGCTTTGTTTGATACATAATGACATGTGATACAATTACAACCTGACGTTCAGCATAAATTGGACATGATTTCAGAGGAAAACAGTTTCTGGAGCAACAACGCCCAAGATTTGTGGCTAGAAGATATATCGAATTCGGCAACCTACGTTTACATTACACGGTAATTTTTATATTGACTCCTTTAGGATGCTAGACTATTATTTAATTATTTACAAAATTTAGGGAGTTTTGACTTCACTTGAATATATGACCAAGTGTAACCAAGGGCCTATTCCTTTACTGGATTAAAGGGTTAACTATAAAATTATAATCAGACTAAACGGTTTAAAAATTATGCTGAAAATGCCATTCCAAAACCGCCGGATTGAACGGACTTTTAACTTTTAGCGCGCTGCTTTTTAATCGGACTAAACGGACTTAACTATGCACGATAATGTTAAGCGTGCAAGTTAAATTTGTTTAGTCCAGTGGTAGTTTTGGAATGGGGTCAGACTAAAATTCAGCCGCTGACTTATTTTAACTCGTTTAGTCCGTTCAACCCAGTTTGCCATTCTAAAACCTCGGATTAAAAAAGTGCAGTCCGTTTAATCCGGTAAAAGAATAAACCTTGTGTCTTTAGGGCTTTTGGTGACTAGGAGCTCTTGGAGGGCTTTGTAGCTAATTTTGGGTATTCCGTGTGTGTACTCCGGACCTAGGTAGGGCGGATTTTGAGTGATTTCGGGCACTTTGCAGCGGTTTTCACCCATTATAGCGCATTTCACTTGGGCTCGGGCGCACAGTCAATTCTGCCCCTCGGCCCTCGCCTCTTCGGCCCATATTCTAAAAGCCCCGTGGTTTGGGCTATAACACGTAGGGGGTTCCGCCCGTTTATGAATACATCCCAATTTTAAATAGGAAGGGTTCGGCCAGTTATGAATACTTGGCATCCTAGTTATAGCGGACTCCGTCTAATTATGGCTAATGACAAAAACGAATCCTTAATATAATATTAATTGTAATTAACAACCTATTAATGCTGAACTGTTGCTACTTAAAAGCTACTGAGAGCTGAATTACCTAAAAATGTGCGCAGGTGTGCTAATCTGGTTTGGCTGCCGCTATACTGCGTGGCCACTGGCCAATAAGCCAACTTTTTGCATGAAAAAAGTTGGGTTAACTTGCAGATCGTATGCAAAAAATAGCTGCACCGCTTGTGTCTATTTTTGACAGCAACTGACCAAAATTTGTCGTTGTCCGTGTCCCTGTGTCCTTAACCCTTTCATGCCCAGAGGATCATGGAAAATACCACATGATGAACTATCATACCTGGAGCTATACAACTTGACTAGTCTATTCTAGTCTAGTGACATGATCTTTGAACTGTTTTTATGGGGAATTGTAGGTCTTTGCATTTGGCCGGCATTTTTTAGTCCTACTGCCACACAGGCTAAGCCTATGCTTAATTAAGCAATTTGCAAATTTGACTTTTTTCATCGCAAAAGTAGTATTTTCTTTAAGGCCACATTCCTATGAAATTCGAATGCAGGCCGTCTGCTTTGTGTGCATCAGATATATACAGCGGATAACGTAGTTTAATTCTAGAATTAAACTATGGCAGGCGCACAGCTGTTGGATTGATACTCTAGGGTGAAGTACAAATGCCTAAGCGATGGCGCAAATTTTTACAAACTCTCAACTTTGAGCGCTTAGGTGCGTCCTAGACCCTTAATCCACTAACTATTTTTTGTTCACCATTTTTTTTACCTCTGTCGAATGGCGGTTTTGTGATCTCTTAACAACGAACGTAGCTCGAGCAATGTCCAGAAAACTAGAAGGTGTCAGAATGAGGCTGTCTAGCCCGTGATACTTTAGGCATTAAAGGGTTAAGGCCTAAGGGAAGTATTAACTGGGCTTAAACATGAAAAAAATGACCAGACAAGCAAGTTGCTTGCTACCTATGCAGACTTGAGGACACTCAAACATTTTGACCCTGTTCTTACTGGGCGCAAAATAAGAAATAACAAGCAAAATGGGTATTTCTACTACGGAACTAAGAATTCAGATTCTCAAAATAAGCTCTTGCTTGATTGGTTAGTTAAATTTGTGTTTGATTTTTGTCCTCAAATTCGTATTTCTGCTTCGCACCTATTCTTATCACAGCTTAATATGTAAAACCTGCCTTTAGTTCGCAGTGCATGGCATGAAAAGTGTAAAGTCTGGTATTGAGAGGTTAATCAAAAACTTCTAACCTGAATACCAGACTTTTTTGTTAGCAGGCAAGGACTTTACTCCAAATATATCTGCAGTACATAGCTATGCATGCAATTATTTGGTCAAAAGTGTGACGTTAAAGAATGAGCTCTTGCCCCCATCAAAACTCACTCACTACCTATCCCAATCTTTGTTTCAACTAAAACAGTTGAGTACTGTAGCATAATCAGGGTTTTTTGACTGCTTTCACAGTTATGAAGAATAAACTAAAGTATAAAAAACAAATGAACAAAAACCAAAAATTAACAATAGCTAGAGCAGTATGTCGATAAGTGACCATGGGATAATTTCGGGCTCTGTAGACAGTAGACACAATGTATGACAATGCGGGCAAAACATACAGAAGACAACTACTTCTGCACCAAGAGAATACTGTAATTTGGCATTGCACCACTGAGAGTACACAAACTTTATGTACTCTTGATATCAGTCATAAATTGTACGCCTTAGCCAAGACAAGGCTCTTTCTTTTGTCGGTTATTCATAATTGGCGGACCCTCCCGTTTTCGCATCCCTTTCAGTTTTTTCTAATTTTCTTCGCACAAACTTAATAAATTTCAAATGTAAAAGTCTGTACAGAATCTCCAAAAATCACTGATTGCTATTATACAAATTTTTTGTTAAAAGACTTACCAGAAAAAAATATATACAGGCCTTTCATAATATTAACAAATCGGAAACGTTTTTAGAGGGATTTTGCTGAAAGGTGAGGTGTACGTACAATATGCCAACAAGCTTCGGCTAACTTCACGTGAGATACTTGAAATTTCACTCATTGGCTGTGCAGATGTTACGCTTTCATTTGACTGCTCACTTATGACTCCGCTGCTCACGTGACCAATTATCTGAGTCATTAAAGTTTGTCTATTCAGAACTAGCCGTTAGCCATTAACCGGGCGGAACCCCCTGAAGTGTCTCACATATGGAAGAAGAGTAAATATATGCTTTATTTTCTCATTTATTCTATTTACTTTCAGACACAATTATCAGCAATCGAGCTCATTTGTGAGTGGATTCCCGTCATCTTAGTCGTGGCAGTTGTATGTACGGTGGTCATAATTTTGACGACATCAATCGCTCACCGAAAACTGTTTGGCGAAGGCAATATGTTCGAAACCGATTGAGTTACTGGTATGCCGATCGGCAACTGTTTTCCCATCCGATGCAATATTACTTGTTTCGCTCCGAGCCACCGTACGCGAGTCTGCTGTCAAAGAATGCCTTGCTCATGACTAATTTTTTTCTGAAAAAACGTCTGATTTTTTCAAATGACTTAATTTATGCTCATATTTTTGTCAATTTCTATCGTGTTATTAGATAATTTTACAAGAGAAAGTTTGGCATATTTTATTGAAAATTTGTATATGAAGACAGTGTTGTCGCATTGATATCATAATTTCAATTTCAAGCTAACCGTCTCGACGATAACTATGTCGTTGAAAAAGTTTTTTTAATCGTATAACTATTGCTAATGCTTTAATTAAAATTCCATAATCGGCGACGATAAACAGTGATCGTCCAATGTAATATTATAATTGAACTTTATGCTCAAACAGCCTTTATCTATTTATGACACTCAAACAACATTACCTCCCAAGCTGTGATATTATTACAACATTTGTTTGTAAATGTGCAATGTCAGGCATCTATAAAAAATAAATTCAGACTCAAAATATATGTATGACCTAAAGCGTAACAAAGGGCCAATTCCTAAAATGAATTATATAATAGTGTGTCACCAATAGAAAAGGGTGGGACATTCTCGAAGCTGCTTGCGATGCTCTGGATTGTATAAATGCGTTATTCACCCACTAGTTTGATGTGGCACACTGAGTAACAGACTTTGAGCGGATGAACTTTTCGGTGACATTTGCAGGCGCTGAAGCACACAGTATGCACCGTATTTTGTGAAGGTGCCAAAATTGTTGTAATGTTAAGAGTGGGACTGAAAGTGTCACAAATTACAGCGCCTATAGAGCCCAAAGGTGCTATTTGGGGAATTTGGACATCCCTATTTTGCTACATATATATCTGTGTAAACAGGCAAATTTTGTAATGAAATTAAATTCAAATCACACGAAAGCTTATGTAAAAACACCTTTGAGAAATCCACGTAATATGTATACAGTTTTGATGAAAGTGTCAAGTTCATGTTTTCACGTCTTTGCAAATTCCAGAGCTAGCGAAACCATTAAAATGTTTCACTGTAAACAGATAACTACTTCAAAAGTAAAAGAGACACTTTTTAAATCAGCAAAAGGGGAGCGTCTTTTTATGACCAAGAAAACTCTGGGGGCCTGACTTTTCAATGGCTGCTTGTGGACATCAGATAGGTCTGGGGAGTATACCAGCTGTTTTTCACAAGTGATTTTTAACGCTAGCTGTTTTTTCTACGTAGATTTTATGATATTAGTTGTTTTTGCCATGTAGATTTCATTATATTTTTTTAATGCAGACTTTACGGTATTAGCTGTTTTTTCCATGTAAACACCATGATATTGCGACTATGGAACAAGACATCGCATTATGTTCCAACACTTTAATAGGATAATTTCCTATCTCTTATCGCGTCTTATAGTTTTTTCTAGTATAGTTCAAGTGCTATATGTCCTCAATTTATTAAATACTTAATTAATCAAGTACTATGTGTTCTCACATACTAAATTTACTGTACTCAATTGTCTATAATTATATTATTATAGTTAGACAAATAGGTGAGTATGTGGATTAACATTCGATCTATAAACCAAATCACAAAATATATTCTTTGTGGGTAATATCTAAAGAAGTTTCCGTTCCCGACCACGGGTTATATTCTGTTTGACAGCTTCAAGTTATAGCGGCAACTCTGCTACCATAATTAAGTTTTTTACTGCGTCATATTACATGACTGCTTAGTCTTTGTGAATTCCGGATTATTTCCGCTTAATAGTTACTGAAATTAATTAAAGTTTTGAGAAAAGAATTTTTTCAAATATTTTCATTTGCATAATAGGGCTATAGTTTTATAAATGCTAGGCTGCTTCCTCGGTGCTTTTATTACGTAATCAAAATGGCTTGAACTAATGAATTAAGTTCTATTGCCAGCCACCCTTGACATTATCTAAATAAGGATTGTAACTTTGTTCCTGTGATTGGTTAATGCGCTTTGTCGGCAGTAAAAGAGATTGTCTAACATAAATATGTCACGAATCCTTAGACCTCAATCTCTGCGATTTTTAATTCCAGACGGCAAAACAGTAGACTTGTCTGGCCTTGGGCGTTTCAAATGAGGGCCAATATGTTTATTTCATCAGACTTAATGGGGTAGTGTCGCGGAAGCAAGTAGAATTTGCACGACTGTAAAACTTGTTAAATGAAGGTTAGAATTTGTTCTTT
>JASANF010008463.1:0-80345 GCA_030248245.1 Trissonchulus sp. WLG1_4 | reverse complement strand
ATCCCGTGAATCTGGGGGATCTATGCTGGTCAAAGGTGAAAAAGTATCAACCAATAAACAGTCCACCACAGAAAGCATGCCATATCAAGATTGATTTGTTGCTGGGAATGGATTATTGGAACGCAATTTTGGGTCCAAATGTCTGCAAAATCGTTCCAGTCGACTCTCAGCTAACTGTGTACTGTTCACCACTGGGAAACATCTTGGCGGGAAACTCGTTGGCAGAGCGACCTAAGCCAATGAAGACAATTCATACAATGCTATGCCTACCCAAGGAAGATGTAAGTCAATTGTGGAAAATGGAGGCTATCGGAATAAATGAAAAACAGCCTGAAGAACCGGATGTTGTGAAAAAATTCAAAGAATCGACTGTATTAAAAGACAGCAGATACTATGTAAACTGGCCTTGGAAAACGGCTAACCCAGAAATATCGTCAAATTATGGGACGGCAAAATACCGACTGCAAAAGACGCTGGAAACATTATGTGCAGATGAAACGAAACTGGGAAATTTCAAGAATTATGATGCAATAATTCAAGACCAGCTCACTAAAGGCATCATAGAGCCAGAGGAAAAGGCGGTCTCAAATGCAACTGTGATTCACTACATCTCGCACTTTCCGCATATCAAAAGCGACCGCCAGACAACAAAGGTGCGCATTGTTTACGATGCGAGCGCTCGTACAAAACCGCACGGTGTCAGCTTAAATGATCTAATTCACACCGGAGTGAATTACCTCGAAGATTTAGTTGGCTTGCTGTTGCTATTTCGTCTGAGTCCTATCGCAATTACCTCTGATGTTGAGAAGGCCTTTCTTCAGGTCGGACTCAAAGAGGAAGATCGCGACAGTACAAGATTTTTGTGGCTTAAAGACCCGAGTAAGCCGACATTGGAAAATAATATTCAACAGTATCGATTCGCACGGATACCGTTCGGCGTTGTGGCTTCGCCTTTTCTACTTGGTGCGACGATTAACCTCATGCTTGACCACAATTCTGGGGATCTAGCTAATCAGGTCCGAGGCAACATCTATATGGATAACGTGTTTTTGGGCGCCAACAACCCGGATGAGGCGAAGCGTCTGTATACCGATGGAAAAGCGCTGTTCAGAAAGGGATCAATGAACCTTCGGGAGTGGCTGTCGAACTGTGACGAATTTAATCAATACCTACCTCCTGAAGACAGAGCGAAAGGACCAAACACCAAGGTGCTCGGACTCATATGGGACACAACGGAAGATACGTTCCAAGTTCAGCATCGTTTCGAAAGCACCTCAGTGCCTGTAACAAAACGGATAATTTTGCATGCAATCGCGAAAGCCTTTGATCCACTTGGGTTAATAAGTCCACTGACGTTGTCGGGAAAGATAATGATTCAGCGTTTGTGGAAAGAAAAACTGGCCTGGGACGATGTATTAAACGAAAGTTACCAAAAAGAATGGATGGCAGTGCTAAAATCGATCACTAAAGGAAAAGAGCTGCGATTTAGCAGACGTGTAATTACGTCAAAAGATCAACCAGTTACGTTGGCATGTTTCTGTGATGCCAGCTGTATGCAGCTGTGATTTATCTGATACAACAATCAAGTTGTGGTAACCGGATTGGTTTGATTTTTGCAAAAACCAGAGTAGCACCTGTGAAACCATCGACAACGTTGCCACGGTTGGAGCTCATGGGAGCTCTGATAGGAGCTCGTGCCCTAAGATTTATCAAGCGCCAGTTACGACTCCCAAATGTTTTTATGGCACTTTGGACAGACTCAGAGATAGTGTTGCATTGGATACATTCTGACAAACCGCTCCAACCATTTGTGCAGCGACGTGTTGATGAAATTGTAAGCGATGACGACATAACCTTTGGTTACATTCAGTCGAAAGACAACCCTGCAGACATTGCTTCTCGAGGAGCTGATTACGAAACTCTGTTAAAATCCAATTGGTTTACAGGTCCAGAGTGGCTCAAGAGCGACAGTAAGGACTGGCCAACGTGGTCAACCACTAAAAAAGCGTTGGAAGTGTTTAGTGTGTTTGACGGATCCACAAAGGTTTTGTCAAAGTTACCAACTCATACGAAAAAAGTATCGAGCCAGAATCGCCCACTACCGTTTGATATAGATCCTGCAAGTTACTCTTCACTTGGCAAAGTGTTCAGAGTTTCAGCCTACTGCCAACGGTTTATCGACGGTGTTCGAAGCAAGTCACGACCAGCGTCTCTAATCGTCCAGACCGAAGAATTGAATAGAATCAGAAACCTGTGGCTCGCAGCAATTCAGATGGATAGTTTCCAAAGCGAGATAAATGCTCTGAAAGCCAACAAACCAACGAAATTGTGCAGACAGTTGGATCTGTTTCTAGAAAATAGGCTTTTACGCTGTGGTAGCAGATTAGCAAACGCGCCTATTTCTAAAGAAGCCAAGTTCCCAATCCTGCTGCCAAAGAGTCACCCATTCACTGTTCTAATTATCAAGGATGCTCACAAAAAGGTTCTGCATTTTGGAGCGCGCAGCACGTTGTCTGAAGTCAGAAAGCGCTATTGGATCACACATGGTCTTTCACAAGTTCGCAAAGTGATCTGTAAGTGCATTGTTTGTCGAAAAGCTGAAGGTGGTCCATTTAAAGCTCCTAAAATGGCACAGCTGCCAGCCAGGCGCCTTGATAAAGCGCCTGCGTTTGAATCGGTAGGACTGGATTATTTGGGACCCCTTCAAATAAAACAGGGAAAAGGAAGACCGTACGAAAAACGATGGGTAGCGCTGCTGACGTGTTACGTCACTAGAGCAGTCCACCTCGAACTGGTAAAAAATTGCTCAGCGGAATCTGCTGTGAACGCATTGCGGCGATTCATCGCTCGACGTGTTTGCCCAGTGACAGTCCTCACTGACAACGCCAATCAATTTTTGAGAGCGGCAAAAGTTTTTGAAAGCAACTGGGATAACGCGGTGCAAGTCGGTGACGCTGTAACAAAGTTTTTTGCCGAAAAAGAAATAGTGTGGAAGACTATCCCAGAGCATTCTCCTTGGGTGGGAGGATTCTACGAAAGACTGGTTGGACTAGTGAAAAGAGCACTTAGAAAATTGTTGTGGCGTGCATGCATCAACGAAGACCAACTTATAACTTTGCTAACGGAGGTTGAAGGAGTATTGAATTGCAGACCTCTTGTAGCGCCTAGCAGCAGTTTTAAGGATGGTGGAGTACTCACTCCAGCTGATTTTATATCTCCATCATTACGACTTGGCCTACCGCCAACTGAAAAGAAAAAAGATGTCAATTATTATCCTCCTCAAGAAAGAAATTTGAAAACAAAACTTCATAACGAGTGGTGTCGCCGCCAGAGAAAACTTGATCAATTCTGGAAGCTCTGGCGTGGTCAGTATCTTCAGGAACTCAAAGACACTCATCGTACCCATTTTCCACCAAAAAGAGGGGAGGTTTCCAGGAAACCAAGTCCGGGGGAGGTTGTCCTTTTAAAAGACAGTACGCCAAGAATGTCCTGGAAACTTGCGACGGTGACCCGGGTCCTCCCAGGTGCGGACTCTATGGTGCGATTTGTGGAACTTTGCCTATCCAATGGCAACATCACTAAAAGAGGAATGCGAGATATCATCCCACTGGAAGCTGAGGAGCTGTAATTTCTGCGCAAGCGTCCTTCACTTTCGGCGGGGGAAGATGTCACGAACTCAACACTTGTTAAAAATATAAAATAAAAAGAAAAAGTGACTGTTAGTTAGGTTTGATGAGCGAGTTACGATTTGCTCACCTGTTTTGGTGATAGCTACAACTGTCATTAAAAATCTCCATTCGACTTCAACCTCTGTTATAGATACTGACGAAGTTGATTTTTGCACCATTCGATAGCCTACTGTCATATCTCAACCTCTATGAGCCGTTTTTTTTAATTTTTTGCCCATGGCCTGAGCAGTGAAGCCAAACATAAAATCACTCAAATTTGGAGGGTCAAAAAAACGGCCATTTTTTCACACTTCACCCTCTATTTCAGAATTGAAAGTACATATACAATATCCTGATTATATGACTTTGCGCATACATGTGGGATACTACTATGTCAAGTTTCAGCCTGATTGGTTTGATGAAGTTTGTGTTAGATTAGAACTATCCAACTAAAGGCTTTGGGCTTTTTTGCGCGCTATTTAAATACACTGACAAACGCCCTAAAAACGTGCACCTTCAAGCTTAATTCTACATATCTGAGGTTATGGTGCTTTGGGGGAGTAATATACCTTCATGGGCGAAAAAGGATCACTTTAAATTTAAGAATAACGGCTACTGTTAAAACATCTTTGATGAACGAAATAGTTAACAATTAACAGCATAATCAGTATCTGTTTCATCATGCCTACAATATAATAGTGTCTCACTCTTGTATAAAAGTGAAACACCAGTCTATTCCTGGTGTTTAAAAAGTTTCTAGTCTAAATGCTTATCTTGAAAGTCCAACCTGGATTGTCAACGTCCCAGTAGGAAAACGAGGTAGCAGGCTGAGCATTGATCCACTTATAATAGCCGATCTGATCCGCTCTTATACCGATCCAGTATTTGCCAGACTTCGGGCCCAAAGTGGCTGTTATGAATGCTTGCTCCATGCTGAAATAAATTAAACAAAAAGCAAATTAAACCAACGTGTCTAAATTTCAATACGGAATGAAAAGTAAAACAAAGGTAAACAAACGTCTGTCGGTGGTGATGTTTTTGCGCTACATTGAATATTCATATTTAATAAGTCTCACTCAACATATTGAGATTGAGAACTAAAGCTGACACACAAAATACTTAACATAAGTCTAACCGCAACGGTGATTCTAAATCACAGCGTTACCTCACAACCAAACCAAATAACTTCAATAGCCTAACCACTTCATCAGTTATTTTTTTTCGGCAGATACGTCTAGCAATGAAAAAAGTAACTGAACTAGAGCTGTAAAATAATCAATAAACATCAACCTGTCCTGAATGATGATTAAGTCAGCATTGAGACCATAATTTTCAGTACACTTCAACCGCGCCGCCTCCCAGTACGTAACGTCATTCACTGCGACATCTTCAAAGGAATAACACGAGTCCTGATACGCCACCATGTTCTATAATTACGGAAACGACAAATTAATAATTATGAAATAAGAAGAAGAAACAATTATAAATCAAACGGCCTTCTGCAACACCGAGTCACATTTTGGTGAACCGGTTCAATAAATTTGTGTATCATTGTGCTGCGCCAAATTACTTCGTTACTATTGGACTTCGAAATACACTGTTGAAAATAAAATGACTGGATTAGAGGTGCTAATTTGCTAAAGCTAACTCTACATCTTACAAACTGAGCGCAAGAAGTATCATCATAGCGAAAAAGTGTAAAAAGCAGTCAAAATGATATTTTCATGTCATTTAGTGATACTCAATTTATGGAGTAAACAAATTCATATGCAGGACCAGTTTCGGCCCAAGTACCCGTTTGGGAACAGTTCCATTTGTGATCTTTATTGGAAAAATGTGCAAAGCATCTACCGCGCTGTCAAGCTAGAAAATGAGAAGAGTGTCATACTCTTCCCATTATGTACTAGTGATATTACTCTAATGCAATATTGTGGATTTTCACAGGCACTCATAAATATAAGCAAACCTGTGGACAACCGGCACTTGGTGGAGGTGTAGTTATATCCAGCAATGACTTGTGCATTTTGCATAAATACTGCATTTTCGTGCTGCAGTCTTGAGTGAGCCAGTGGCCATAATACTGAAACAGAAATACATTAAATTTACCTTGTTACCTTACCTTACTTTTTAACTTGATAATAACAAAACTATTTACTAGATAGTCATTAATTGAAAATGACCTATGATAAATCTTGTGAGTATTCTAATAATCCGAGTATTTGAGTATATACTGTAATATAAGATGAAATTGAAATTCTATTTGGTTAAAGGTCAACGCGACGTAATGGAAACATGTGGCCAAATTCACGCGAATGTAAACATGAATGCATCTACTAAATTTGATGAGGTACATCGTGTAGTCAATGACAAACTAAAAAAACTATTTGAGCTTTTTAAAAAACGCTTTAAACCGATTCTCAAATTAAACACCGTTTGTGAGTCACATGCTCAAATCATGATGCACAAACAAACAAGTTAAAAGTTGTTTAAATGCTTTGACCATACTGCCCAGTACATTGTCTCACAACAATTAGGAACTGTAATGAAATCTTTTTTCGTTCATGCTGTGCTGCCGAATATGAAGCAAGCTCACATTTCCCAACATGCCACATTTCGAGGCTTTGTCCGGCTGCATCACATCCCACAGGGTGAAGTCCACTGGAGTCTCATCGGACCATTGGTACAATCCCGGAGTGAACTCGTCACCCAAACCAATCCAGCCTTGAGCGTCATATTCAAACACTGAAATATAGGTATAGATATAAGATTAAAGTGTCTGACTGGTACCAGACACTTTGCTCTCCTTCTAACTACGCTACATACGTGTGAGTGTGCGTGTGCGTTTTAAAAACACTCAAATTTCTGCTCAGGTTTAAATTTGGGACTAGGCTTAGGCTTAGGTTTATTCCTGTAAGTAGTATCAAGCTTAGTTTGGGCTTAGACTGAGAGTTAGGCTCCGTTTTTAAATAATTATAGAATTTGTATGTTTATGTGAAAAGCCTTGCTGTAACTAAAGGTACGTCATATTGTCGTGTCATGTTCATCTCTGATAATCAACTGCTGATCACCCCATACATAAGGGATGATCTCCAAAAAACAATTAACTGCATTCCATCTTTTCAAATGATCTAATGGCATGTCAGTACACATCATGTTTTGGTGATTATAATAGTAAACTATTAAAAGTTAGGACGTATAATACTATTAATAAATATAGCACTGACTAATAAAAGAGTAGATATAGTCGTTTTCAGCTTGAGAATGAATACTGGCCAAATCTGCGTCTTTTTCACGACAAGCTTTTTGAGCGTCTTTGTAGCTCAGGTCAGGAAGTTCGTAGTTTTCGGAGTAAAAATAGCAGAATTCCCCGTATTCGTCCCAGGAGTCAGGACAACCGTATAATTGACCTACAATGTGTTAAATATAATATACAAGCCACTTAAGACTCACTCATCTTAAGTGACTTAATCGACTTGCTTGATTGAAAAGTATTTTCTAGGCAATTGATGGTAAGCTCCTAAGTTGCGAGATACTCTATTCAACTGATCAAGAGAAACTTCTACACTTTATTCACAGATCTTAGGGCCCGATTTATCGAAACAAAATGTTCGTCATCGAAAATGTTCGTCATCAAAAGCTCGTCATCGAAAATGTTGGTCATCGAAAATGTTCGTCATCAAAAATGTTTGTCATCGAAAAAACAAATGTTCGTCATCAAAAATGTTCGTCATCGAAAAACCAAATGTTCGTCATCGAAAAACCAAATGTTCGTCATCGAAAATACATGTTCATTATTGAAAAGACAAATGTTCGTCATCGAAAATTTTGGATTGATCGAAACATTTTCGATGATGAACATTTGTTTTTTCAACGGTGATTTATCAAAGGACAAATGTTCGTCATCGAAAGTTCGTAATAAATATTATATTTTTAATATTAATATTAATAAAATAATTGAAATTAAAAGTATTTTTAATACCAATTTTTAATATTAAATATTATTATAAAAATGCCCTTTCACCAAGGGCAGCAGTGTGGGTAGAATAGGAAAGTTGGCTGATCTTATAGCGGAAAAATGCTAATAAGCTTGTCAAACACCCGGGACAAGTTTTGCAGCCGAATAGGGAAACTCAGCTTGCTAAATGAAGCGGACAAGAGTTGCGTCAGAATAGCAGTCGCCCGACACGTTAGTGCTTTCTGCACCCCATTCGCGCGAATAATTAGGAAAAACATTTTTCACGCTTACTAGCACTCAGGACTTAGGGTCAGGTGTATACATTATAAAGTATTAATACTCTACAGATACATACAGGTATATATTTCATTTAAATTTCTCTACGCGCAACCTATTTTTGTTTTGTATATAGACATCTTTCTCGAAAATTACAAATGAGTAATGGCATATTCCAACTTAACATTGTATTATTATTATTATATAGACATTAACTACTAATATTCAATACGAATCATAAAATGTTACAATACAACCATATAACTCTAGTTAATACAAATAACTGTAGAATTGATGTAAGCTTGAACTACATTTACATATAACAATAAAAAGGAATGGCGATCGATTGATTATTATATATATATATATATATATATATATATATATATATATATATATATATATATATATATATATATATATATATATATTATGGATGAAAAATGATTTTCAGGACATATGTAGCTTGCCTAGTAAATAACATCAAGAACCAATGAAGTACATGACACTTTTCCGGCAACAGTGCAGATGATGATAATGGCTGATTAATTCGCGCGAATAGGGTGCAGAAAGCACTAACGTGTCGGGCGACTGCTATTCTGACGCAACTCTTGTCCGCTTCATTTAGCAAGCTGAGTTTCCCTATTCGGCTGCAAAACTTGTCCCGGGTGTTTGACAAGCTTATTAGCATTTTTCCGCTATAAGATCAGCCAACTTTCCTATTCTACCCACACTGCTGCCCTTGGTGAAAGGGCATTTTTATAATAATCCTATTTCTTTTTCCGCTGCAGCCATTTTACTTGACGACAGGAAGCTGACACTTGAATTGTATATTTGTATGAAAATAATAAATTCTGAAGAGTGATAGTCGCGCATGTGTATGTATGCTGCACTACATACTTATTTCTACAATGCCACTAACAGTACACAATTGGCCTGTTCGTATTTGTCATTATTTTGGGTTAACACATTAATTTTGGTCAACGTGACGTTAAATTCGTGTTCGGCAACTCAAACTAACCTTTTTCAGTTATTCAAAAAAATTGAAAATATTTTAAAATTTTGTCAAATTGACCTTTCAGGCACTTTGCTAGGGTTACCAAAGTGGACCAGTGCACACCACGCGGACCAAACAATATCAACTGACACCCCCTATCGACATCAAAATCTCAATTTCGAAAATTTGCCCCATTTTGACCCCCTTAGGACCCCGTATGGGGGGTACCCTGAGGGGGCTGTAGGAGGGTTCAGGGGGTCCTAGACGAAAACGGACTTCGAATTCGTGTTCAGGGGCCCAAATTACCCCTAGTGACATCAAAATCTCAATTTCGAAAAATTGACCCTTTTGGCCCTCTGGGGCATGGTACCATAGGGGGGGGGGCTTGGCGGGGTCCACGAGGGTCCTAGGCAAAAACAAACCACAGATTCGTGTTTAGGGGGGCAAATCACCCCTATAAACATCAAAATCTAAATTTCGAAAATTTGACTCCTGAGGACCCCCTAGGGGGGGTACCCTGAGGGGGTCGTAGGGAAGTCCATGGGGGACGGGGGTCCTAGGCAAAAATGGACCTCGGATTCGTGTTTAGGGGTCCAAACTACCCCTAGAAACATCAAAATCTCAATTTCGAAAATTTGACCCCTGAGGACCCCCTGGCGCGGGGGGGTACCCTGAGGGGGCCGTATAGGCGGGTCCAGGGGGGTGATAGGCAAAAACTAACCCCAGATTCGTGTTCAGGGGCCCAAATAACTCCTAGAAGCGGGATTTCAAGAAAAAAATCGAAAAAAAATTTCCACCCCAAAAGTACCCTAGGTGGTCACTTTTTGATGCGACCTGAGACTTCTGCCAATTTGCCTGGGGTGCCAAAGTGAAACATCATACGCGACGCTGACCAAACAACATCAACTGACACCCCTGCACGTATTTATTGCGTCATCATAACAATACAGCACGCACGAATGATTAACCATTAAAGCGTTATACATTGACAAAGTCACGAAAAACCATGCTGGCAGGGTGCCGGAGGGGGGTGCACCAGTTCTGGCTATCAGGAAAATCTGACTGCAAAACTAATAGCGCCCTGCAATGCGCAGTATATGGGTTTATATTCGCATACAAAACGACAGACCTCTATCTGTAACCGTCTTGGCTGCACTGCCCATAGGTAGCCTAAGCCCTTAATACACGTGAATTACCTTCCGAGCCCCCTCCCCAGCGGTACAGTTACACGATCGACTCCAAAATAGCAGATGCACTATAGCACCACTACACTACCCTGTATGCAAGAGATGGAGGCTACCTCACTTGCGTGACTTCTTAAAAGTTGGCTAGAAATTTTTCGGACTTTGATTTTTTTCGGACCCCAAAAAAGGGGTTTCCCCCCTCCCAGCAGAGACCGAACGGGGACGAAATTGAAAAAAGTGGCCCGTTACTTTCCAAGTTTGGTCAAACTAAATGTGAAAAACATATAATCATGACAACCCTACAAGCGTCCGGTCCGGTAGAGCTGTTGAAAAAAAAAGAGGGAAAGTGTCAAGTTTGCAAAAGACAACTTTTCATATCTCAAGTTAGACTCAACCAATCTCTTCGAAATTTGGCAGGCATATAGCCTTCCACTAGGCGGATACACACACCAAATTAAAAGTCATTCGCCTGCATATATTTTAAGTTATTAAAAAATTAATTTTCAAAAATCCGCATTGAGTGGATTTTCTCCTATTCTAGGGTTGGGCGCTGTCGCGCCAACCCTGATTAAAATAACCGTACTGCCGTATGGACATTGGGACCAACTGAACGGCAGAATTACCGTTGAAATCATACCTTCGCCCGTACAGCCATCTGCCACTTTGCCCGTCAGCCATATGTCCGTTCATCTATATATACTAAATCGCACTATTTCACTTTGTCAGTATATGCCCGGCAAAGTTAATTTCCGTTCAACTTAGCCAAAACTCCCGGGCATACGGACAAACGGACATACTGTTCAAAAATATGAATCGCAACTTAGGCCCAAGCTATGCGCGTTTGCCTTAAAAAGTAAGAATTAAAAAAACGGATTGTACAGAACAGGTTTTGTCCGTATGCCCTACTGCAGTATGAATCGACCCTAATAGCTGTTAACTGAATAACTGATATCTGCGACCATACTGCAAAGAGAGTTGGCTGGCCGTTTCAAGCATTTGGTTCAGGCGTACTTAATTTTTAAGACCGGTTCATACTTGTCCTTGAGAACACAGAGGGACAAGAAGGACTAGGGCACATTTCGGTCAGCTGCTGTGAAGAATTAACGGAAGCGTTTTAGATGATTTTTGTATTCGGTCTGGAATTGAGGTCAAATATTTTTATGCCAAAAATCGGCTTATTTGGCCAGGTAATTTTGGAATTGCTCAAGGACAAAATGATAGGGACAAGGATAAGGGCGAGTATATGAACCGAGCTCTGTGAAATCATAAACAGCTTTTCAGCTTTCCTGGACTATTAAATTAGTTCTCTTTCGGCAAAATGATTTACGTAAAGTTTTTCAAAACTTTGGTTAATATTGCGGAAAAGTTGAAACAAAATAATATTCAACTGTGAGAGTTTGCCACTATCTATTGACACCAGACAGAACCACTAAATTCAATACTTTATTGTACCTCAATTTTAGTAGTATTAGCATTAGGTAGTCTTATAGTAGTAGTAGTATACATTGGAAGTAGTTAGTAGTAGTTATTATTATTATTAGAGAATTTAGACTTTAATGAAAATGTTCTAATTCAGAATGTTTAGACTTAGCACGACTGATCTAATTTCGAACGCTGAAAATTTTCAATAATGAACATTTTCGATGACGAACATTTGCTTTTTCGATGACGAACATTTGCTTTTTCGATGACGAACATTTGCTTTTTCGATGACGAACATTTGCTTTTTTGATGACGAACATTTTTGATGACGAACTTTTCGATGACGAACATTTGCTTTTTTGATGACGAACATTTGCTTTTTCGATGACGAACATTTTCGATGACGAACTTTTCGATGACGAACATTTTCGATGACGAACATTTGCTTTTTCGATGACGAACTCGCCGTTGAAAAAGCAAATGTAAGTCATCGAAAAAGAAAATGTTCGTCATCGAAGATGTTTCGATCAATCCAAAATTTTCGATGACGAACATTTTCGATGACGAACATTTCTGATGACGAACATTTTGCTTCGATAAATCGGGCCCTGATTGTCAAACATGTGAACACTAACAACAAAACGTCGTGAGAATTTTCGATCCAGTATAAAATGGGTGGAAACTTCTAATAAATTGGAACAACAATATTCTTCTGTTCTCAACCTTAAAATAGTATTTACTACAGTTTATTATACAGTTTGTTACGTAAGTAACCACAACATAATCATGATACTACCTTTCCAATGTATCAAAATATACCCTGTCAATTTTCAATAGTACCGGCAAAACATTTCAAATGAAACAAGGACTATTCAGTCTAAAAGTACCTGGATGTTCAGTAGAAGGAGGAACGAACGGCGGAGATGTGGGAGGAACATAATCGTTGGCTAAAACGATCATCAAACACATACAAGTGATAATACTATACATATATAAAAACACAACGTTATCTAGTCCATCGTCAAGAGTAGACCAAAAACTACACCTGAAACATGACTCTGAGGACTGGCAATTTAGTGCTCTGATATATTTCAGCGAATCTACATGCAAATTTAATTTCCATGACAGTTGAAAGATCAGTAACATGAATCACCTGATAAACATGAGCCTAAGTAGCTAACCGGCACCCAACGTTTGCGCAATCCACTTAAATACATATTATAGTCTTAGCTACATTAGCATTACCCCATTTTTCGCAGAGGTATGGTCGCAACAGGTGACACTGCTGGTCAGCCCAGTCGCCCGAATGCTTCAGCACAACGCAATTCTGATACTTGATGTCGCCTTGGTCGTCCTTGTAGTCGGGCTGATCTGAAAGATACAGTGAAATATGAAAGAACATATTACGTGTTTTACTGGTCAACTAGAAAACTTATAAAGTTAAACGCATATATAGACAATTTGATTTGTAACACAGGGGGTCAAACTGAAGAAGTACTTTTTAATAGTAAGCTCTAGTCGTTACCTTTTCCCCAACTGTAGTAACTGAAGGCAGATTGGTCTGTCCATTCCCAGCCTTGGAAGCTGCCTTTCTGATAAGCACCGATCCAAATTTCAACAGTTCCTTGGAAAAAGTCCTTGATATAGGCTAAATTAAAATCATGTGTAAATTAGTACGGAAACTAAGCAAATTTACTTCCAATTTTACGTTGGATTTATGAAATAAATTAACTATTTTGTATTATAATTTTCCATAATGGAGTCACTGTGCAAATTAGTCAATTTATTTGCATTATTCGAAAGGTACTGTGCATGTTACCAAGATGTTACATACCCAAAACGACGGCTTCTTCGGCAGCGCTATGAATGGAAGCCAAGTGACCGCCCCAGTCCACACAATAGTCTTCCGCGTCTTTCCACGTATTGTGTTCCACACCCGCTCGAAAGCAGGAGTGTGTGGCAGCATTGTAGAGCCAGTAGGGACCACACTGACTGGGCCATGCTAAAATTACTCATGTGTAACAAACTTGCCTACTTATGTCCGGTTTATACTTGTCCTTAAGAACATAGAGAGAGAGACAAGGACAAATTGGGTTAGCTATTGCGATTCTTGTTCAAAATTGTTTGCAAAACTTTTTGTAAACAGATTTTAAACGAGCCAAAGTTTATTCGGGCAAAAGATGGGCTTATTTGGACACGTATGTTTCTTGGAACTGCTAGGAACTGAGACAAAATGATAGGGACAAGCATAAGGACAAATATGAACCGGCCCTCAGTGGAAAGCAATAGCAGTAAGTAAGTTATGGAGCAAAATTCTTATAGAAATTCGGATTCAAATTATTAGAGTCAAACTTGTTTCTTTAGCGTTGGGTACGTGACCTGGCATTTTAAAGCACGTAATATCTAGCCAAACAAAAACATTCATTCTGTTTTCAGTCAAAATATAGCCTTGGATCTAACCTTGCTAAGTTAAAGGCCATAACTCAGTTCGCCACACAAAAAATCCATCAGCAGTTGATATGCCGAATCGAATTGACACTATAAACTGATTTATAATCAATTAAGTACGCATAGAAATTCCACCAAAACTGAACTAAAAAAATGTCAAGTTTGAAGGGTGCAAACATACCTGTTGTTGAAACTGTTGGCGGAGCATCGGATGAACTAGGTTTAACTGAAACATAATTTTATTCAGAAAAATGCTAAAATATCTACAGCTTACGCCGGGTATATAATTAGAAGGCACGTTCGTGCTCAAACTTCTAGTATTACACTGAGACATGTTGAGCGAGGGGGGTGCCTGATCCCAGGCGGAAGGGGGGTGGTTCTTTAGAAATTTTTCTATTTTCAATTTATTTTTGGGGCACTTTTGCCATCAGAGCCAGAGGAAGTGGTAAGGGGGCTGCCCGGGGGGGAGGGGCGGATCACCCTAAAAAGAGTGGGTGGATACCCTTTTACCCCCATGTCTACCTATGATTACAGTGCATCAAACCATTTTTAACATCTACCTTTATTAACCTATTATTGCATTAGTAGTTCTACGACAAAAACGGTAACGATGGTCCTATATTTTGAAACATTCTATCGCTATTTTATGTTGCAAAAACATACTTCCATATTTTTTGCAGAAATACGGTCGTGTAATTTCGCACTCGTCTACGCGCCAGTGACCCACGTACAACATGTCCCAATAGTCGAAATTGTTGGACACAAAAACACAGGTTTCATCCTCATCCATGGTTGGCTCGCCGTATGCAAAATTGTGGTAGTCGTAGTCTTCCAGCTGGTAATATTAACAAAATATGATATAATATGCAGATATCTTCATCGTCTGCTTTTATTAATACGAGGTTTTAGAAAAAGTTAAACTTTTCAATTGCTAAATTTTATCTGAGTGCTCCACTGCAATTTTTTTTTGATTGCTATTTGTCTTAATACATTCAAAACTTTAAACTTCCGCTGACAATAAAGTAGTCAATTTTAGACCGACTAAAAGGTTTTTAAAACTTATGCTAAAAATGCCAATCCAAAACCTTACCGGACCTTAACTTGAACGGAACCATCTTTTAGAGAGCCGCTTTTTAGCCAGACTAAGCAGCCTTGACCATGGATGCTAATTTGTTAAGTTCGCGCACGCATATTAAACTCTTTTAGACTGGCAGTAGTTTACGAATGGATTCGGACTAGATCTATGCAACAAACTTGTTTTGACTAGTTTAGCCCGATATTTGTTCCTAAGTTTCGGTTCGGACTAAATACGACCAGTCCGTTTAAGCCAGTACAGAAAAGGGCCGTTGGAAAGTAATTCGATTAAGAAAAGTAATGTTATTCACAAGTTGCCTTTGTGGTAGGTACATATCACGCATAGTGCAACGTTCAGAACAGCACGTATGTAGCATTACGAAAGTGTTGTTGTTCAACAATATCGATGCGTTGAAAGTAACGTTTCAATCGCAAGAAAAAACACTATTTTAAAAAACTGTAACAAGCAAACCGGTCTTGGAGTTTTGCTGTCCCATTCAAACTTATTTGGATCGCCGGTGGTTCGTCTGTTTAGACCGATCCAATAGTCCATTTGCATTTTATCTGGAAATAACATCAACACATATTATGTACACTAGAGTACTGGATGAGTAAAGCCACGTCCTTTACAATTTAGGTGTGAACCAAAAGCATTCCGACTTGACAAACAAGGTCAAATCACAAACCACCCTGAATGCCCTGAACTGCTTATGTCCACAACTGCTCCACAAATGCGGAAAACCCACAAAAGTAAAAAAAATGAAAGTTTCTACAAAAATTGTTCTTTATCGCTTTGCTGATTGAATTGCAGAAACACTTACTATCCAAAAATGACTGTTCACTGCCATGAGTGATATGCGCAATATCTGCGTTGTATTCGTCACATTTCGCTCGAGCGTCCACCCAAGTCGCGGAAGAATGAATGGCTTTGTAGCACCACTCGCCTCGCTTCGTCCAGCCTGACTGGCACACAAGGTCGTCGTCTAAAACAGGGAAAGGGAACAAATGCGCGTAAAAAAACTATGCACAAAATAAAGCAATAAATTTAGCTTAGCAGTCAGCCAATAGCAAAACACGTGCACTTGCCATTTAGTCAGTGTGACGCTGTGACGACCAAACAACAAAGGGCCCATTCCTACACCGGACTCGACCAGTTAATTTTAAGTTAATTATGTACTTGTTTCAAATTTTCTAATTCAACACAAACATATACCAAAAGTGCCAAAGGGCGTAATCGTGGTTCCAGTTTCAGCTTTGCACGCAAAATAGTTTGTCTCATTGCATCCTTCCGTACGCCAGTTGCCGTAGTACAGCGAATCGTAGTAGTCTAAAATGTAAGCACACCTCACAATGAATATGTTTCAGATAGAAATATACAAGCATCTTTCCGAAACGAATGTCTATATGGCCACTGTTATACACGGGTGTGGCCGTGTTGGGTGCATGTACATTCTGCAAAATTAATACATAAAGCAACAAAAACGCACTACTGTTTTTGCACTGGTCTTGTCAGTTATGTATGAATGTCATTAAGGGCACACTCCGGGAATCAAGAGAAAGCTCAATTATAGTGGCAATGAAGCAATAAATGTACCATTTTACCGTTAAAAACCTATGAAAAATAAAACATAAAATGACTATGGTAAAGTTTCAGATTATTTCATAATATCACTTCTTCTTCACCTAATGGTAAAAATGTAATAAATAAGTAGATAAATAAGTAGAGTAGATTACTAACTTACTGACATATCCGCAACTGGCTACGTCATTATAGTGGTCAGTTTTATTGTCGTAGAAGTTGGAGTATCCGTCAAAAACGTTTTCTTGGTTTGAAACCCAACGAAAATTTGACGTCTGGTTATCTAGAACAATGGAATTTCATATTTTAGTTATTGAAAATCACTAATCGTTACAGCAAAAATGTGTGACAGTGTCTCACACCCTCCTCACACTGATTTTCTTGTGAAATAATTATAACACCAGAGCTGCTAACTACATAATCAAAATACGGTTAGTGGGATACTTATTCTCATAATTATCCAATTAGAAGCTAGGGAGTCCATTCTTCATTTGGTCTATCAGTAATGGAGTTAGCTCGTAATATTTTAAGTGGTGAAAAGCACTGCACGATGTTTAGCTCACCTGTGAGGCCCAACCAGAGATTACTGTACATGCTGATGTAAACATAATAGTCTTCGTCGTAACTGAAAGTAAAAAAAATTACTGCACTGACGCGTTAAACTTCAAAACTGGATTCGGCATGGTTGCATTTAAGCCGTTGTCTTAACCAAGTCACGACACAACTGGTTAGGGTGGGTGTTATATTTAGACAGGACAGTATCTTTTACAGTAAAAAATTGCTAAATGAACGCACAAAAGGATTAAGTATAATTAAAATAGTCTCTCCTTTTTACTAGTTTCATTTCAAGTCACTTGCCTTTATTTGCTCGAAATGATTACGAGTTTATGATGACCTATATATAAATTCTTTTAATAATCAATTAACCTCCTATTTAGCTAATCTCAACCAGTGAATACAACAGGACAAACTTGTTAATTTCCAGCAAATTAGTGTTTTGCTTTTCACAAATTTCTTTCGCGTGCTCCCATCTCAGATAAGAGTCCTGGTCGGTGTTGAATTGATAACAGTAGCCTTCATACTCTTGCCAGCCCGACGGACATGTTGCTGAAAATGTGCAAAATATTGCAAATTATTGAATTGCGAAAAAATTAAGTTTGAGCAACTCTCAAACTTTATTTGCACTTTATAAAAAAATCAGGACTTACTTCCCCACCTAACAAATAAATAAACCTACTTACCTGCGTTGATTCTTTTTGAATGTAGAGTATATTGAATATATCCAATTCACTTAGTTTCCTACCTAACTAATAACAAGAGTACATAATAGTGTCTCACTCTGTTTAGAAGAAGAGTGAGACACTCTCCTTTCTGCCTTTGTTATAGCACAGGCAGATGCGCTGGTCGTTTTCAGGCTACATGTTGACATTTTATGCAACATGTGGTTGGCCAATCAGCGCTTAGATTCTCTGCGTAACACACTTTAGTATGTAATCGCTGATGCGTTGATAAGCATTAAGATAGGGATAAAAGCTTTGTAACTAATTATTTATTCACAGTCTGCTTCCAAAAACATTAAAAAAGGTTTGCAAATACCTTTAGGGATATTTTGGCAAACTTTCAGCGAAATTGGGTGAGAAATTTTTGAGATAGAACTTTTCTGAATTTCTTAAAAGTTTATCCATCAATTTCGCTGAAAGTTTGCCAAAAATATCCCCAAAGGTATTTGCAAACCTTTTTTAATGTTTTTGCAAGCAGACTATAAATGAATCATGAGTTATTAACCTTTTACCCCTATCCCGTTTTATGATTGGAGCACGTGCACAGGCGGCTGCCAATCAGAGAATAGCAGCTCGTTTCTGATTGGCCAGCCACATGTTGCACAAAATGTCAACATGTAGCCTGAAAACAACCAGCGCATCTGCCTGTGCTAGAACACAGGCTGGCTGAAGAGTGTCTCACTCTTCTTCTATATAGAGCGCGACGCTATTATGTACTCTTGCTAATAACTTATTTTAATCATTTATAGTGCAAGGTAAACGGTACCTATGAGGCTCAAATAAATTGACACTGAAACTGAATGCTATACTATGTCCGACTTGCCCACTAATAGGTGTACTAGAGGCTATATTTGATACCTGTGTGCAGTAATACGCCATTGACAGCGATGTGCGATTTACGGTAAAATGAGATAGATCGCGGAAAGAGTGACTAAAGCCCGGTTCATACTTGTCCTTAAGAACAAGGACAAGGACAATATTTGGTCAGCTACTGTGAAACATTGACCGAATCGTTTTGTCTATTCGGCACACAAACTGAACTTAACGCATACTTTCTTGTGTGAAAAATCGGGTCATTTGGCCGGGTAGTCTTTGTGGAATTGCTTAAGAACAAAACAATAAGGACAAGGACAAGGACGAGTATGAACTGGGCTGTAAAATTAAAAGCAATACCGATTGAAAACCTATCCTGTCACTGCAAGTCACACGTCAGATATACCAGAAACTGTTAGCGAAATATCTTTGCTAATTCTTTAGTAAGCAGTCTTAGCGAAACATTGGTACAGTAGTGATTTATAGATTAAGTAATTGACAAACCTTGCGGTCTTTCGCAGCTATAATAAGCCAACTCTGTGCATCGCTGGGTACGCCAAAAGCCATCGCCCCACACGGCGACGCAATAAGTTTTGTCTTTCACTTGCGTCACACTAAAAAACAGCGATGGTATCAAGAGCAATGGGAAGAAAACGAAGGTTTCGACAGCACGGTAGACTCGCTGCAAATTAGACGCCAAAAAGGGGCCTAAATTGGACAGTACCCTAATGGGTCCGGAAGCAATTATTAGCCATCGCCCATCAGCCAATCAGATCGTAGCAAACATGCCAAAAGCTGGTCAGGTAGAAAAATGTTATACTATTCCCATCAGAGATGGAACCGGGTCACTAAATCGGACCCGGTGACCCGGTGACCCGGTAGACCCCCTGACCCGGTGACCCGATGACCCGGTGACCCGGCTTTTAACAGGTCGCAATTACATTATTGAAACGTCAAAAGTATACCGCTAAACCAGGTTGTTAAACATTGCATAACCGTTTCAGCTCAAAGGAAGAATAAGTATTCAACTTATTACTTCTTTGGAACAAAAAGTGAAAGTACATAGGGACGAAAGTTTCTGTATACCGCATTAGGTAGCTGCTTTTCAGTTTCTTACGACGAGCACCATTTCTAAACATGGAGGAGAGTTGAAGTTGGCTCCATTTTTTGCACTATGTAGCTCTCCGCAGTCCGCATCCGATTGCGATCTATGTAGTTAAAGCTATAACATTTTGCGACAAATTTGTGCCACAGCTCTCAATCTACATTTATCAGTATCAGAAATAAAATTTGGCAACGTGTTTCAGTGCTTGTGACACGTCACGTTTTGAACTATTAGTCAATTTGATAATAAAAATAGCGTCAAGTCCACAGCACTGAACACACCCATATATAAATTGAGTTCTGTGAGCACAAAATTTACATACATAGCAATAACAAAATCCTCAAAAACGCAACTACCAACTGAACTGATACAAGTTTAGGGAAAAAATTCTGGTTGTCTGAAAAACTCTGTTGCGAACCGGGTCAGCACCCTTGACCCGGTGACCCGGAGCAAACAGTGACCCGAAATGACCCGATGACCCGGTGACCCGGTTCCATTTCTGATTCCCATTATGTACTCTTGATGATGTCAACGATCGGTTTAAACAAAGCTAGTTTAGCATTTTTAAAATAGTAGAAAAAAGTTTAACAAAAAGAACATCACATATTGTCAAAAATACAATAAAATATATACTTAACGGGCAGCCAATATTGGTGACTCATTAATAAATCGTCATACAAAGTTAAATGTTAAGGTTATACATCAAGGTCTGTTGCCGGCTAGTAAGTATAACGTTTGCTTACTTCTCCGGAAATCCGTCCGCCCAGTTAGTTATAGTGACTTCTGCTCCATTCGCCCACACGAAATCTCCATCTTGCTAAACAAAAAAGCTTACATGAAATAGCGAAATATGAACGTTATGTTAGCGACATCCATATTCACCATATTACACAGCAAATCTATATTGTTGGCATTGGAAATTGTTGGAAGCAATTATAGTGAAGATTGAAGACACACGTGCCATATATATTATCACACTTTACTTAGACAGAGGATATACCATAAGGCATAAACTCAAAAAAATGGAACTGTACGATTACTATTTCGTCGTTGATATAGTCAACAATTTAGCGAAGAGAAAATTGCGAGAAAAAAGACGAGCAAAATGATATTTTGAGAGTTATATTAACTGAAGCTTATGGTATAAAGAAACGATTTGATAAATGCTGACCTAGTTATAATTACGCTCGACGACACATAAAAACGCTACGCTAAGTAAAACAAAAAAGTCGTGTAATTTGTTGACCCTAGTTTAAAATGATACTGTGATGCTTTTGTGCTGCTGTGCTTTTGGTGTCAATAAAACCGTCATATACACGACAAATACGAAACAGTTTTTTTATGAAAATAACTAGTTTTCAACTCCATCATGAAAACATTCAAGCATACAACCATTTGGAAACGGGTCAAAAACTGACATTGTACATTCCGATCCAAGCTTTGTCGTAGTTCTTCATATCCAAGTATTGGTTCAAAAAGGTCTGTTTCACTACGCTGTCTACAATCAGCAGTTGCCCATTATTCAGCTGAAAACATACTTATATAATCACATATATTGTAATGTATTTCACATTTTAAAGTATAATTCATATGAAAACTACCTTAGTTTGCATGTACTTCGAATTCATACAATTTGTAGCCACTCGTTACGAATAGAAAATTATTCTACAAAATTGATCCTGCCAGATAGAGACCTACCAACCTACCGGAAATGTCCTACCAACTAAAATGACACAACAAAGTTTTCATGTTCAAAACTAGTGATGCGTATATTCTAGCCCCATTAAATATCAGACCAGCAGTCACCAAAACTGCAATACCTGACATTCGAATTCCGAGCCCGAATAGTCCTCAGAGTAGCTGTCCCCCGCCATGACGCATTCTTCGTTCAGCGGGCTCCAACCATAGCGTTCATCGCACAGCACTGGAACTCTGATCGATCGCTTGCAAATAAAGTTAACTTTGGAATCGCACTCTATGCGATGCATCCCACTGGAGTAGAGGCGAAGCTCCACACAATTGCCTTGTGCAGACAGACCACCACTCATCCATTTGCTAAAACAACACAATGATTGTCAGTCGTGAATTCACAAATCAGAATGATGAATTGGTTTCATGAATTAGGTTAACTTGATCAACTTTACTATTTACAAACGTATGATTAGCTCAGTGTCTCAAAACTTTCCAAACGAATGCAAGTGACAAAATGCTTACTTCGCCACTTTGCATGAACCACTTAGCGTTAATCACTTAGCGAGTCGTTCAAGTCAATCACTCTACAATCAGTACAAGGTAGCTCATAACGAGGCTGTTTAAACAAACATAACCAGTGACCACACAACAAAATCCTGTGTTGGTGGTAGAGACCCTGTAATTAATTGCGACACTTTCTACTCATCAGCATCAATATTAAAGGTTCCCATTTACGATAATAGCCAATTAAAGTACAATTCTAGGTTAAAACAAAGAATAAAAGAATAAATGAATGAATGAATGGATGAACGAATGAATGAATGAATCCAGGAACAATGCATGAACTTTGAAAAAGTTACGTATCACTTAAAGGGGTGACCTGAGTAAAGCGAATTTCACTTCTACCAAGAGTACATAATAGCGTCTCACTCTATGTAGATGTAGAAGAAGAGTGAGACACTCTCCAGCCTGCCTGTGTTCTAGCACAGGCAGATGCGCTGGTCGCTTTCAGGCTACATGTTGACATTTTGTGCAACATGTGGCTGGCCAATCAGAAGCAAGCACCTATTCTCTGATTGGCTAGACGCCTGTGCACGTGCTCCAATTATAAAACGAGATAGGGATAAAAGGTTAATAACTCATTATTCATTTATACCCTGCTTGCAAAAACATTAAAAAGTTTCGCAAATACCTTTGGGGATACTTTGGCAAACTTTCTACGAAATTGATAGAGAAACATTTAAAAATTTCAGGAAAGTTTCTCAATCAATTTCGCTGAAAGTTTGCCAAAATATTCTTAAAGGTATTTGAAAACCTTTTTTAATGTTTTTGCAAGCAGACTATGAATAAATAATGAGTTATTAAGCTTTTGTCACTATATTAATGCTTATCAACGCATCAGCGATTATATACTAAAGTGTGTTACGCAGAGAATCTAAGCGCTGATTGGCCAGCCGCATGTTGCACAGAATGTCAACATGTAGCCTGAAAACGACTAGCGCATCTGCCTGTGCTAGAACACAGGCAGGCTGGAGAGTGTCTCACTCTTCTTCTATATAGAGTGAGACGCTATTATTAGGTACTCTTGCTTCTACATTTGAAACTTACATTCCGTCGTCTTCCGTATCCAAATTTTTCTGCGTGTCCACCCATTGGAATTTGGGCAGTAGGCTTGGGATTTTTTTCAGTCCAAGCCAATACGAGTAAACCAGATATTTTTCGTCCGACGCCATGGACAGCACCCAATCCTAGTAAACAATTAACTACATAATTAGAAATATAAAATAAAACAATATTAAAAAACAAATAAAACTCAAACTTTACAACGCTCTCATTATACAATGGTAATAATAAACTGAAAAAAAGAATAGAACATATAAATGACTCAGAAAAACACCTACGTAGTACGTACTATCTGTGTATCTAAAATTCTGAACAACAGGAAATATCATATAGCTGAGTTTTTTGATAAGAGACCTCATTTTTGATATCAACTGGGAGTATGGCCCCCTTTGCACAATGTTAGTTGTCATCTAACTCAGCAGGTTTTTGCTCACAATTTGGTCCTATGAACGGACTTACAAAAGTTTGTGCACAAGCAGTAGGTTCTATAAAATTTGCTACAGCAAGTTTTCTATGAATTAATAGTCGATGTCATGATTTATTGGCAAAATAAAATGGTAAGCTAATCCGGTTAGTCCATCTCAGAAATTGTCCCGTAGATATGGAAATATTTCTTTCGTATCAAAATGTTTTCTTTCGTTTTCTTGCAAGTCACAAAATCTGCACCTTAACCAGGCGTGCTATCCTAAACATGTGCCGGTGTAACTGAGAAAATACATTCTATGGACATATTGTCATGAGGGACAAGTATAGTGTAGCTACTGAAGCACCTGTACATACATACACGTTACAATTGGTGTAAAAGCTGGTATGAGATAACCGATGCTGTGCATTCATGTGTATGATATTCTGTGTTGTGCTTTCTCGCTTTGTACAATTTTTCAAAAAACGGCTAAGGCCATCTGTACGTCAGCCTTCTGTAAATAGTAACCTAACAACCATGACCCGACTGATCAAAAGCTACCGTCCTAGTTGAATGTTTGAAACACCTTCTGAGCCGAAACTATCGCAAGATTTTGACAAAAAATAAACTGCATTTACCAATTCAACAGCATCATGAATGGTGAGTAAGGTGCCGCCTTTGGATTCACAAAAATCCTCGGCCGACTGATAACCATAGATTAGGTTTTTGGGAAGAAAATGATAGCAATATTCACTTCCCGGCCGGGGCAGCCAGTCTGGAGGGCACTCAGGCTTATAGCTGGCCTGCACCACATTGGCTAACACTGCTAGAAAAACACACCATTGATTTAAATTTACCAAGTTAATGATTAAGTTAATAACGTTAATTAAATTTTACAGTTTAGTTAGTAATATATAATCAAATATTAGTAAAACATAAGTTAAAGTGTCTTCAAAATAAATAATTGCATAAAAGAAGAAAAATTCCTTTGTCTTGTGTCATGTCATTCATACTAAAAAAGTATGCAACATCAACGAGTCTGTGTTAAATTGACATACCTAAAATGTAACGATATTGACGATAGTATTAACGATAGTATTAATGCGTATATAAATTTTATCGAATGCTGTATTGGAATAAACCGTTTAATCACCCATTCGACTATATTTTGCTAGCGCTACATTATGAACCAAATATATTTTAGGGCAAAAAAAAAATTTCAGTAAATTTAGTCAACTAATCGCCCAGTTACAACAAACGAATCTAAAAGTACTGTCTTACCCAATGCGCAGAACACTGAAATAATCATTGGCCTCAGCATAGCGCTCACCACATGGGCATATTAGAAAGTTTAGCAGCAATAGGGCATAACCTACAGCGCTAACACTGATTTGTGGAACACCCAAGATTTACCATTCAAACACCTTATCAGGAGGTATTGTTTTCTATCAGTGATTTTACGAAAAATGCAGTGGCAGCTATTGTCCTGTTGTTTAGCAAACACAATGCAAAATTACAGTCGCGTCATGGTTTACTGTGTAACTATATAGTATATACCTATGGTACATATAGCCAGGTTAAACTAGTTAAATACAACAGCACATACTGTAGGACTCAAAAGCCGGGAAATCCAACGTGATTGGATGCGCAGCCTACATAGACGCAATAGCAAGTCTTCTCAGACTCAACATTTTATCTTGCGGCTAAAAGCTGTCCACTTGCAGTTACGTGATTCAAAAAACCTTCATAGTAAAGTAAGAGGAGCGCTGAACACCTACATATTACTCAACGGTTTAAATCCTGTTTCACACATTGCATGGCGCACGCCATGGAGCATGAGCGGGCGCACACGCACACTTGCCTACTGCACTGTGTGAAATAATGCAGCAGGCAGTGTGAAAATAGAATGCGCAAACTCATGCGCCCTCTCATGCTCCATGGCGTGCGCCATGCAATGCGCCATGGAGCAAAAAGCGCCCTCGTGTGAATAGTCCTTTATGGATTCACCATGCAGTGGCTAATCATCACAAAACTTCACACACGTTTAGCTTATTGTCTTGTTTATTTAACCTGAATTGGTGTTTTTTTATTATTGCACACACTGTCTTACTACATCCCGGGGATGTGCTTCTTTCTCATATTCATGGATGACAAAGTCTCACAATGAACTATGAAGTTAATACGCAATAAATAAAGCAGCCGAAATAACTATAACACTAATCATCAGCTATGTAGGATCAAACGTAGATGCATGCGTATTAAATGTTATTTCAGTAAATTTTGCCTCGTGTGAACGGCTCTGAGCATGGATAGCAGTATAGCACCACGGAGTCCAAATCCGAATCCCAGTGAGGAAGGATTCACTTATGGGCTCCAGGCGATCTCCATGTAAACGGGCAAAACCTTGCAAACCCAACTGCAAATTCACACCTTCCGAAATAGGTTTCAAGGAAAGTTTGCATTAGGCTATCAAATAATAATACTCCTCCGTAGTTCAAATTTGCTCTAAGTATCAAGACATAACTGGCCAAGTTGGAATCAATAATCATAATTCGTGTTAACAAGAGTACATAATAGCTTCTCACCACAGATGTACATGGGGGGGGGTCTGGGGGGGGGGGGGCAAGCCCCTCCCCAGATTTGAAATTTCGGGACAAGCCCCCCCTCAGATTTGACCAGTCGGGACAAGCCCCCCTCTCTGAAACCCCAAAATCGCTTGAGATCCCCGTAAAATGCTTCAAAAATGACCAAAAAGCGAAAAAATCGATAAAATTATCGGAATTTCGCAAAAATTTCCCATTTTTAGGCAAAAATTGGAAATTTTCGCGTTTTTGGGGCAAAATATCGGGACAAGCCCCCCCTAAAATGTCGAAAATTTCGGGACAAGCCCCCCCCCAAACCGAGACCCCGTGTACATGTATGCTTCTCACTCTATATCCCGTTTTATGATTGAAGCACGTGCACAGGCGTCTGCCAATCAGAGAAAAGAAGCTCGCTTCTGATTGGCCAGTCACATGTTGCATAGAATGTCAACATGTAGCCTGAAAACGACCAGCGCATCTGCCTGTGCTAGAACACAGGCAGGCTGGAGAGTGTCTCACTCTTCTTCTATATAGAGTGAGACGCTATTATGTACTCTTGGTGTTAATCATCACCTGATTTTCCAGTTACAATTGTAAAACTTGTAGAACTGAGCAATAGGCTCCTATCCGTTCATGGGCCTTTTCGACTAATTTTTTAGTTGCCTTGTTTCTAAGAGGGATTACTTTTTGATCCACATTTACACAATTAGCTTCACTACTGCTCTATACCTTTCACTAATTTTGAATCAGTTGATTTGACTGTTGATTTTGAATCACTTATCACTTGAATATACAACTTTTTTCTCAATAGAAAAAACAGGCATAGAATCTGATCGAAAAAACAGGCACACAATCTGAACTTCAACTGACAAACATTCAATAACACCCAATGCCATTATTTGAATATTTTACTGAATCATAACATCAACAGAAGGTAGATAATGATAAGGTACATAATGGCAGTAAGCAAAGTGAAAAACTACATGGAAGAAATGCAACGAGTCCTCACCAGAAACAGGTTAGCTGAATCGCAGAATACACCCCTCAGACGACCGCAAAAATACGGTTCACAGAACAAAAAAAGACAGTAAAAAACAAAAACTGGTTATTTGCATCAATGCAGAAAATGTGCCGCTGAGAAAATCTGGGGGGAACCGTCGTCAGGGGGGGGGGAGTGCTACGCTAATTTGTATGGTCAATACTATATATTTAGTTGAAACACGTCAAGTAAAATTGACGTACGTAATGAAACTTGAAGGTTAAACTGAGCCAAACTCATTACCTAAATTTTATCACTACTGCTTTTTACACTTAACCAGCCAATACCTTGAAAATCTGATCAGTTAATTTATAGTTAGATAAATTCACAACAGCACTGTGAAAGTACAAGCTCAACAAAAGTCTTGTATTCATTACCTTGAACAGCAATAATATAGCTACTGTTTCTGACAAGACATTTTGGCTTTCTACGACAAAAATAAATGGTCCAGAAGAACGGGATTTGATGACGGTTACAGGTTCAAAATTTAAAGACATCCACTTCGCTAGCAAGCAGCCCGCAACAGATGCGCGACCGAAGCGGGTCTGCAACACATAAAGGCCGGTTCACACGAGGCTATTTTCAAGCGATTTTCAAGCAACAACCACCAGGCAACGCGCGTTGCTTGAAAATCACCTAGTTTGAACGTGCAGGCGATTTCCAAGCAACTAAAGACTTTTTAGTCGCGACGCGCGACTTTGTCAGGCAACGTGCAGGCACCATCCAATCGGATTTTAGAAGTCTCGCTAGAGTTTGTTTTCCCACGGCACCGTTTTTACAGTGGATTTTGACGCTGAGCATCTATTATTGTGTCGATTCTGACTTCGTCTCAAGTTTGGCATTTTTTTCAAACTGACGTTATTTTGACCGTCGAGACTAGACACATAAATATGCAACAATTGCCTCGCATGAACGTAATTTTGTAAGCAACTTGCAGCCAACGCGCGTTGTTTGCAGACTGACATTGCCTCGTGCGAACCGGCCTTAACAGGTCATTCTAAATCTACAGTATAGGATAAGGACAACAAACATAATAGCCAGGTGATGGTTTCAACAGAGCAGAACATCTACTTGTCTAAACGCATGCTTTTCTCAAAACTCTAATCTAAAATATTGAAAAGATATTCATAATGAAAAAAATAAAAATGTAACCTCAATCTTGAACTAACAACAAACTTTTTAGACTATAAATAACTTTCCTGAAACCGTCGCCAAACGAATACCGAACGAACAAGTTCTTAGTAGATTACTTTGGCATAAGGTATGTACATAAATACATTGAATTGTATGTACACGTACGGATACACAAGCCGACGCCATAATACACAGAATGTAAATCTCAACATAAAACGGTGTTGAACATACAAAAGCGGTAACTTAAACGCAGCGTATAAAATCTTTTATCAATCATATGGGCTCAAACAAATCCCGCCCACGTGAACATTAGCTCGGAAACTCAAAAAAAGTCTCCCATAACTCTAAGCCACACACGTAACGGGGTCGAAATTATGGACTTAAATTTTGCTAAAATCTTGAAAAAATGTCATGTTTACCAACTTTTGCTCAGATTTTCCGGACACACACACTCACTCTCACACTCCCCCGGACCCTTGTTTTTTTTGGTGGGGGGCACCCATTCCTTTTCTTACATGTACGTTCAAAACTCTGATTCAAACGAGGCTATTTGAAAGCAACTAGTCTTTCAAGCAATGAGAAATCAAAGAACTGTCATATGAAACTAGTTGCGTACGATTTTTACGGAACTAACTAAATTCTGACCAAAAAAATGTTAAATACTGATACAAGATAGGAGACCCAAAAATAGAGCCAACCTAAATGTGCGCTTCTATGAAACGTCATACTCACATCCATGGGAACAAAGCCAAATTCAGTATAAAAATTCGTGCATCTGACAAACATCCTCACAGTCCTGGCAATTTTAAGAAGGAGGTAACAGCTTTGGGGGGGGGAGACTGATCAAAAGTGGGGGGCACTAAAACATTTCAATTTTACCCTAGTCACCTTTTTTCAACTGCAAATTTTTGCATAGTACATTTAATGCCTGAACCTGTAACCTCAGCAAATGAATCAATAGTCCAAAAAGCCGAGGCTCAGATAGCAGAACGCAAAAAACTGCAAAACACAAATTATTTCATACAAATTTGACGCAAGTCACAAAAATTTGGGACGGCAAAGAAAAGAAAGAGGCTCCCCTTTCCCGCCAAAAAATGCCAGCAAACTAATCTCATTGTCTTGACTGGGACCTGGTCGACCAAGCTTTGCTGGGAGTGCATCAGTTTAAAAATAAGTGCTCACTGTAAGACAAGATCCGAGTACATTTAGATTCAGCAAAGGCCCACTGAGCACATATGTCACTTAGTGTAAATAAAAAGGAGGTACCACATATACTTTCCTTATTATGTACTCTTTATATTAGTGATATGTTATGTATGAATGAGCACTAACAGTAAATCGAAGTGAACTAAAAAGGCATAACAGCATAAAGTAATAATAAAAATAAATACAGCCACATGGCTAAACAGGAAAGAAGAAACATGTACGATATAGAAAGAAAACAAGCAAAATAGCATAAGGCAGCAAAGGCACATTAAAAGCGATAGCTATGCTAACGGAGAACAAGGAAAACTAGGGAGGTATTACCAAACGTGAAAAAGAAAAGAAAATAGGTAGCAAAATCGTAAATGAATTCAAAAAACACTAGTAAACAAAATGTGTGTACTATAGTATAGCAAGGTTATACTGTCTAATAAGATGTTTTTGAAGAATTCAAAAATCGCCGAAATTCATCATCAATTTATTATTGTAAACAACACTCAGTTAGCAATTTCTAATAGAATACTTAAGAACATATTTATTTGAGTATTTTGGAAAAACTGTATCTAACCACGTGAATGATGTAAACAGTAAATTTTTCTAAGACTGTAGAGCGCAAAAATTTCTTGCGCTTTGCGCAAACTTTCTAAACTAAATGTACACACAAAACAGACAACATATTATACATACAAAATAATGGAGAATAGAAAAAACAGATAATATAAGGCATAAAATACACATATAGTATTGCATACATATTAAATATGAAATGAAAGGCACCACGATACTATCAAAAGTGGAAAATACATAATAGCAGTTAAGATATAACAACGAACAACGAAGTGAACATTATGTACCAGTAGTCTATGGAAGTAAAGAGTACAGAACCGAAATTATATACAATATGGCAATCAACAAAGTCTGATAAAGTTAGGTATCGCATATAGTTATTTTCAAATAAAAAAACTGATTTTTTTGTCAAAATAAAAAAAAAACACTTAATGAAGCTACGATATTGTTACCAGAAGCCGTGGGGTAATTACGAGTTACATATCAATTTATCCTGCGCTACCTATAAGTGATATCTGATAGCAAACCAGCGCGAAACATTGGAAGTAACAAATAATTGAGCACCCAAAAAAGCACATATTCGTATAATAAAACACTGATTAAAAGACCTAGACATCATTCTACATAATATAGAGAGAAAATCTGACATGATAAGGCACTGCAAAGGCAAACACTAAGCGAAGTAACAAAGTGCTAAAATACTAAGAAAACACACAGTACGTGGCATGCGAAAAGACTATAGACTAAAGATTAACTTCACTAAGTCAAATTAGCAAATTAAATTAATTAATTAAATTAAAGAATCATGGGGTGTATCCACTGCCTCTTACGTGGGTAAACATCCCGTTCAAGTTTCATTCATTATCATAACACTAACGGCCAAAAAAGTGACTCCAAAGCCAAAACAGTGACTCCAAAAGGAGGTAAAAACTAAAATATCACGGAAATTTCTCGGCCTACGCCGGTAAAAAACCAAAATATGCCCTAAAAATGTGAAACTGCTTGTTCGGGAATAATCCGTTTGGTAAACAAATAAACAGCTATTTTATCTAAACAGCATAGACAAAAAAGTTAGTACTAAACTATACAAACAGAATCTGAGCACCTTATATAAGAAAATTCTGAAAAACCATACATATACAGTCCAAGCACGGAAGGGGGGTTGTCCGACATATCGATCGAAATTTAAGGAGGTATTTTACAGCAATCTGAGGCAAATTTTAACGTTCAGGAAATTTTCTTCACAGCACCAATGAGGGGCCTGTCCCGATCGAAGGGGAGTTTACCCGGAATTTCAAATATGGGGGGCTTGCCTTCCTCGCATGTACATCTGGGGAAATCCTAATTCAACTATTACTTTAAATTATTAACCTCAACGGTCGCATACTTGCAACACTAGCGCACTCTAGGTTCGACAAAGCCATCGACTACAGATAACACAATATACTCAGAAAAGAGCATAAAATAACATTCTGAATGATTTCTAAAATTAATATAAAATTGCAAACAAGAATATAAGAATGTATGTGCTCCAACTATTTCAATACACACAAACTTAGCAAACAAAGGTTTTAGTGGACATCAGCTGATCTCTAACCAGTCGTCGCACGACTTGAGTTCGTTGAATAATATCGGGCAAAAATCGCGACACGTCGATCAAACAGGAAAGGGAATAGGTGATTGGTCTTCGGTCCGCCCCAACGTACGTGAGCAGGAACGCTGCGTCAGCCCTGGTCGCAGCAGGAGCACTGTCCGGACCACCAGAGCTATTGCTGCTGCTGCCGTTGCTCCCGCCAGTCGGCGTACTCTTGCCCAGACGGCTGATGATTAATTTGACGTGATCTTGAAAATTGACCTAAAAGACATATGCGTGAAAATAAACTTAAATTTAAAAAAATTGGAACATGGGCTATTCCATTAAGTGATCAGTTATCAGGAACTTTTTAATTTGTGAGTAACAGTGAGACCATTAAAAGGAAACTTCTGAAACCTAGTTTATTGACACTTTACGAGAGCAGACGCATCGATAAGAACAATAATTGGTTTATAGTCAGTTCCGCAAACAAAGTCCAAATCATAGTGGATTAAAACACAGTAATGCTAGCACTCACTATTTAAAGTGAATTTTTTTCATAAAATTTTATTGAACTCTTCCATATTAACTAACTGAATTTATTTCATACTAACTACTGTTGCTACAATAGACTGGTGCGTCTATTCTGCAATCTCTGCGTTTTCTTGCACAATACAAATACAAATAAAAAACACCGAAAATCTGCCGTTCTTAGCGAAAATCTCTTCGGCACTGACAATAAAGCAACCAAGCCTAACCTGTACAGTGCCATTGCTAAAATACATTAGAATCTGCTCATCCGCCCGTGACCAGTACTGGACGTAAGGAATGCGCTTCTTTAATGACGTTTTCTGACACGCCATGGCCAGCGTTTGCCTTTCCTCATCGGTGCTCTGCAAAAATAAAATAATTCGATCGAAACAACAAGCAGTTATCTTGTCATCCTGTCAAATAACAAAATAAATTAAGAATGAGTAAAAAGGTATAGGGCCCGTGAGAAACTAAAGAGTAGGTAATAAGCTAACAAAATTCTGTCATCAAATAACAAATAATAAAAAATCATACAGAAGATGTTTCTACAAATATCATGATGAATTAAATTCCCAAGACCACACAATAATTGCCTTTAATAAAATATTTCACTCTACTCTACTTGCAACAGCTGGCTTTTACTACGTTTTGTAGCATTTTGCGCACAGAGCGAAAGCAATACAGTGCAAACTGTTGTACGTATTTCTTCCCACTCGCAAGTTCCAAATACTGGGAAGACCAAGCTCATCAAAACTTGGCTAAATGGGGCGGAGTCAGCCTCATCTTTTTCAAAGCATTTTTAGACAGTCACAATACTCGGTTTCGATGCAAAACTACGAAAGTGCAAAAAATATCTGCAAGCCATTATAGTTTGCAGCGCACATAAGTAATGCCAATGTACCGTGAGCAAGTAACGTTGCATGTACTCTTTGAAAGTATCCACCAGCTGCAGTCGTTCTTCAATAAACCGCTGTGGCAAGCCCAGACGTCTGCTGGCGGCGGACACACTGCACGAGCCAGAATAGCCCTCGCACGACACCCAGCCGCACTTGTATCGGCTAAAACAATTACCATGAAGGCAATCTCATGGGTCCTGCAGGGTAGTGGGGACCATGGTCATTTGTTCGTGTGAAAAATCGATACATTGGTCGCAATTTGCACAGTGAAGAAACACAAATAAATTATACTAATTCAAGATTCAAATGTTTACAAAATGTACCTCCTCTTAAGCCCTGTGCATACTCTTGTCTTTAAGAACATAGGGGAAGGGATAACAACAATAAATTCTCGGTCAGCTACCGTGAAGCAGTGATAAAACGCACCATTGAACTGGCGCCAAAAACTATTTCAATCACTTTTGCCTGAGTCAACAGCAACCAATAAATTTCACACACCTTGCATCCGCGTTCACACAGACTCTGTATCCGTCATTGAACATCACACACAGACTCCCATCACTGTATTCGCAGCAAAAGCCATACAGATTGGAGTAGTCAATCCATTTCACGGCGTACAACACGTACACACTGTCAACCAGCTGCAGGTAGCCTGAAACAAATTTTTAATTAAATTAACAGTTTAAGTAATAAATATTGGAGCCGGTCTACTTTAACATGATAGGAGACTTTCATGACACTGAAAAAAGTCATTACCAAAACAGATTAATAAATTCATGCCAACCTGAGCAAGGTGAAACCAATGCCGTCACTAAAGCATCATAAAGTTCCTGCAGCAAGTCTGGTTGCGAAGAAGAGTCTTGCAAAAGGCCCGAGGGAGGCTGCCACGCAGAGGCCGAGTTATTTTCTGTGGGGGTGATGACGGGTAGAGGCGAGTAATCGCGAGGGGGGCTGACACTGAGGCCATCCGAGCCGAGACTGCGTTGTAGGGGGGGCTGACCGGTCGACTGGTAGCCCAAGGAGCGACTAGAGGTGCGATTATTGGTGGTTAGCTGAGGCGGCGTTCCGCTCGCAGAGTTTTGGTCACAATTATTGTTACAGCGCAGAGAGGGGGGTTGCCAGACAAGCGGCGGGGGCGCAGCCGGTAGCTTAACGGGGGGGCTGGTAGGAGGGGTCAGCCGGCTGAGGGCATTGCACACTTTGCTCACTGATACAGTCTGATAGGGGGGATCTTGGTAATAAATATTGTGCATACTAGACAGTCTAACAGGGGGGCAAATGGGGTTGGCAACGGGGGAATGGTATTGGCTTGGAGGGGGCGGTGTAGCGTTCAGGCGACTCTCGGCTGACTGATAGCGCAACAGACTATAGCTGGAGGAATGTCGACGTGCTGATGGTCTGCAAAATGTATAAAACTAAATAAAGCAAACAGAACACACAAAATTAAAACTATACACTGCATGAACCAGCAAATACAACAAATAGCAACACTAGAAAAACAGGATCTGCCGTCCCTTCCTGTACCTATTAACCAATCCAATGTTCAAGAGAAGAATCATCCGTGACCTATACTCAAGCTCAATTTGCCTTGCAAGATAACACCGACAATACGATGAGCCTACTTGAAAGCAGTGTTGATAAAAGCACTTAACGCATATTGAATGGCTACATCCCAAATGACATCCGATTGCCGTATGGCCGGACACTAATTGCACCTAACACATTCACACACTAACAAACCTAACAATTTTCCATTATGGCTACTGAAACAATGAAACACTGTTTAGTCACACTTGAAAAATTCTTTAAAATCTCACGGGCTATCATCATGGGTGGCAAGTGGTGCAGTAGCGGTCTGTGAAGACGGTGCGGCGGCCGTCTGCTGCGCTGCAGTCTCCGTGAAATACTGCGGCATCTCATAGCAGCATTGCGTGGACAGTGTCATGGGAATGTAGCCGTGTGTGAAGAAGGGGTGGCCCAGGGTCGCCCGGGCAGTAGGTCGGCACTCCGGCCTTCGATGGAGCAGCTGTACAATTAGGTCCCGGGCCTGTGGGCTGGGGCTGGCTTCTGACGGGAAACTGTAGTCACACGCCTTGATCTGCTCGTATGTCTGGCTTAGGGTTTCCGTTTCGAACGGTGGACGACCGCAGAGCATGGCGTAACTAAAAAACAGTCATAGCATGCTAAAGCAGGGTTGACTGTGACGATAATACAATATTAACTAAACAGATTCATTCAACAATAAATATTAGGCGATTACGCAAAACCAACAATAAGAAATAAGTGGCAGCGAATATCGATTGGCAAATAGAAAGTTTGTGTTTTTGAAAAAACCTACCGACCGGCCCGATATATAAATGATCGCAGTCATGATATTATATTACAAGGGACCTGCTTGAACAATTTGTTCATGTTAACTTTGCAGCACAATGTAGAACTATTAAATGTTCCAAAACTACAAAATGTTCCCAAATATTTCATTCCGATGCTGAAAAAATACTTCAGTAACTTACAGTATGCATCCTAAAGCCCAAGCTTCAGTGGCAGTGGAATGTCCAATCTTGCACAATACTTCAGGTGATAAATAATTCGGAGTGCCACACATACTAAAATACAAGTTAGTCAATTTAAATGCAACTGATAAAGAACAGTTCGGTTGGACAAGACTGATACTACAAAACGGAAGAGACTATCCTCCGTACTCACAAAGAGCACCATTTTCGTTCAAAATAAACATTTTTATATCATTTCGAATTAGTCTTCCATTAAACGAAAACTTGATTGAAATCATGGTTCCAATGATCGAAGCAAAATATTTGCCGTTAAAAATGTGAAATTTAAAATATTAGAACGTTATCATGTTCCAAATTTCAGCAGCGAAACACTCAAATTATCAATGTTGAACATTTTAAACGGCGAATTTTCAACGACGAACATTTCGTTTTCATGCATCGGGTCCAGTGCCAAAACATAGGTAGTTTTGCTTACACAGGGTGCGCATCATAGGGGGTGTGCTGTAGCCCGTCAGACGGACTAGTGTAATCAGCCATGCCGAAATCCCCTAGTTTCACTCGCATATCCTCCGACAACAGCATATTGCCCAGTTTCAAGTCGCGGTGCAGAATCCCTCGCTCCTCGTGCAAATAGATCACAGCCAGCAGCAGTTGGTAGCAGTAGTAGCGAGCCTCTGTTTCCGTCAGCACACCCCGGCGATGTAAAATGTGAACTAGAGACTGAAAAAAATTTTAGATTTTAAGAAAAAAATAATCATGCCACTACAATTAGTACAAGCTCAGGTTGTGGTATGATTATTTTCTATTTTGCCGGCTTAACGGATACACGGCAAGTATGAAGCTGCCCTTAGTATTAGTACAAACAATACTGGCGAAATCGTTGAATGCATGTCCAGACTTTTAACTGAGACCTTAGCTTTGACCTAAAGCAGAGAGTATTCTGAAGAGTGGGCACTATACTATTCTTTAGTATAGTCTTTAGTCTGTAGTCTCTACTTTAAAACAACGCAACAACAGATTCACGACAAAAAACACAACGCATTTTTACAGATACATTATATATTAAAAAACTAAAGTCACACAATATCACTTTTGGAAACCAACAAAGTGAACTGATGAATCATAATACATATAGAAAAGGTCACAGGACACACGTTCACAAAAACAACTGAATGAACTAAAACTGAAGTACGACAAGGCAACACGATCCTCCCGCCCTCCCTCATCCTCCCCAAGATACACGTACGTACACACACCACATTTCACTATACGTTTGCTTACCGTCATGTTAACCAAATGAAGGCTAAAAGTTAGTGATAAATAATAATACGTCACGTTCTTTCTCATATTATTTTATTAGTATTATTTATTATTTCATTCTTTATTTTACGAAATTTTTTGTATAACAGCGTGCAGTCAAAGTTTCTTTCAAGGTTTCTCGTGAGGATTAATTGCTGTTTCTACGTTAATATGTATACACATATTATATTATTGTCTTGCAAATATTTACTTTCAATTTTAAAGAAAAGCTGCTTTGCACTGCAAAGAACCTGCTTCAAAGAACCTGCGAGTGTAAATGAGATATTATTTTATATGAAAGTTTTTTAGACATAAAACTTAAGACATTTATAATGTATGCTAAATATACGTACCAGTACCACTGCCAGTCACAGATTAGGAACAAAAACCTTGAAAGCAATCAGCAATTTTTGTAGCCACAACAAAGCAAGCTATCAAAAAAACTATTAGAAACTTGTAGAAACTGCACACTGTCTTGTCACCTATTATTCAGAGTGTGAATGTTAAAACGAAAGTTATTTACCTAAGTGCTTCAATGAGCCTCGTTACAACATCTTTTAACTAAAAAATTTCAAAGAAAACGTTTTCCTTAAACAAAGACTCAATTTTTCAAGACGCACAATTAGACAATTTTTTATTTCCATCAATTATTACTTCCTAATAAACTAATTTGATTTTTCCAAAATTGAATTTAACGGATTAAATTAAAATTTGTTTGCTTAATAACTCATCATCAATATTGAATTCCGGTTGGAGCTTCCGTGATTTCGTTTAAAAAATTGTAACTACAGCAACAGGTTAGCTGCTGTTGAAGCAGAGTACAATGGCAACACACTCACCCCAAAGGGACAATACTCGAGCACAATGTAGACAAAGGAGGCGTCCTTGAAGGAGGAATGGAAACGGACGATGTGAGAATGGTCAAGGGTGTGGTGGATGGCAATCTCGCGGTAGACCTGAATAAATACTTTATGCCATGACTGAACATATTGCATAATAAAGATTACATACTCAAAAATCAACTCAATTATTTTTTAAACCATTATTGTATATATGACAATAATTCACTCACAGTGGCAACGTATAAGCCGAACAACAACAAACAAATCGGTGCTTTATCTACTAAGGTAACAGGTAGCTTGATGACCAAGTTCAAGCGATTTCGATATGAAAATAGTTACGCACTAATTGGGATACCGAACTTTGGAAATTGAGAAAACTTACCATCAAAATAAGTACCATTTTTATGAAATGAACAAATACACATCCGGACTAATGACTAATGAAAGTTACAAGCAGACTTACTTTATCTTTATCACTGTTTGTGCTGAGCTTAGTTCGCGGAAAAATTTTCCCAGCATACTTCACACCCGTATTTAAGTCCTCGAGTTCGTAGCACCAGGCAAATGCTCCCTGTAAATGCACAAAAACGCATGTTTAATAGTTATGTTTTTATGGTAAAGATTTTTACATAAAAAACAACTATTTCCATTTCTACTCCTTACGACCTTACAGTATATATTATGTTCTTTTCTTTGGCATTATTTATGTCGAATGTTTATTAACTTATATATTACAAATTAAAAAATTATATATATATATATATATATAATATTATAATATTACAAAAATGAGCGGTGAAACAGTATATATGTATATAGGTGAAGTATGTACGTTGTGCACAAACTACCCTAACCGTCAGCAGCCCAGCATTTGTATTGTTTAGCTAGCCATGATTGAATGTCAATTCTCATGGTTGAAGAGTGAAGTCATTGCAGTGCAGCCGCGTCTTTGCGAGGGTTCATCCGATTTAGTACTACTCAGTTTTCACTAAACCTCTTGTCTTCTCAATAAACAGATTCAGGGCAAAAGCAAAGTGCGTCTGTGTTTATGTGAATGCATAAAATTGTATGTATATACATACATAGCTACATCAGTCTGTAAACGCCGTAAAAAATATGGCTAATCTTTGCACTATTTTAAAGAAAACAACAGAACAGTCTCAATAGTGTCGAATATTATATCTAAAACGTGACGTGACCCAAAACGTCAACTTTCCCAAATCACCTACAATACTACCCATAACATATTATGCTTACGTACGTATGTGTATAACATTAATAATTCACACTTGGATCCCGTGTCGTTTCTGGAACCATTCCTAAGCACGTCTGCGCGTAATTTTTACTCATACAGCCTTAATGCAAGACTATATGAAATTCTACTGCTTCGCGTCTTTTTTCTTGCAATAACGATGCATATTTCGTGAAAATGTAAGCGCACAATATTATTTGGGTCTGGACTAAACCAGTCATAAAACCGTACGTCGTATTTCCTCTATCAAATTTTCTAACGTATTATTAAGTCCGTTAAATGGACTATATTGAACGTTTAAATCTACATAAATAGTAAATACGTATATACACATACTTTTGCATAGTTGCGTGAAAATACTCCAGGCAGACTATAAAATAAGAGAAAGTACTGTACACAGTTTTGTGTCAAAAGTATTAATTTACCGTACCCAAAATGCACTCTTAAATGGTGGTTGACCTTGCCTGCGGGATCACACATACCTACTTTAGACAAGACTACAGTACTGTACTGGTTTAAAATTATTTCTTTGTGTTCAGATGATAGGCAGATTGTATTTTTACACGCTGTTTACTAGATAACTGTAATGCCTGCCCTGAACACTAACTAACACTACTGTTGATACGTATCGGTCATTAAAACAAGATTGGAGACGAGCAGCAGCCATGGTTGTTAAAGAAAAATCCTTAAAAAATGTTTGCTACAAACAAAATTTTCAGTGGAAAACAGAGAATGAGAGGCAGTGAAACAGCCAGTGATTAATAATTTATATACAATTTACAAAAAAATATTTGCAGGTAGCATTTATATACGTTGTTTTTTAATGCAAACACGAATTTACAGTAGGTAATCCGTGATCAATGCTAATAAATTTCAAGTTCCGTGAGGTGAGTTTATATTTTATAAATTATTTGTATCATCTATTTACGTCCGAAAAACCTCATACTGCTTCGCCAAAATTAGCAAACTCGTTACATATATGTATGTAGCTACACATGTGTATACATATACGTATGTCGTATACATATATACATTATACGTATATATCATATTATGTATGCACATTGCACATAACTAATTTCTAGAAGAGAGCGAAAGCGAACACTCCCATGTAATGGGTCGTAACGAGATAAATCGTCATTTGTTTGGTTTGTTTGTGACATTACAATTTTATTCAATTTCACTAGAAAAGCACCAAATTCGAAGGAGTATTTGGACGACAAAAAGTGTAATTGACAACACGTGCGGCAGGGACCCCAGAATCACTTCTACGCTTGAACAAATTTGTATATACAAGTGATTAGATCTGGGTGCCGTTCCGTAGCGGTGAACCTAAGCAGTTAGCAGACTGCAGAACTGAAGTGAAACCAAATTGAACATTGAGGCCTGAATTCTCAGTCTCAGAATTCCCAATGATTAAGTCAGACTGTTTTTACTCACTTGTAAACGAAAAATGCATACTCATCAGGGGCGTAGCTAGGCGGGGGGAATTCCCCTGCCCCGAAATTCTTTTTGACTTAAATTTTACACAAGGGTCCACCTTTGGATTTTATGGTCCGGCGCGGATACGTCTCCAATTTTGGCCTATAATCATAAATTTCCCCAATTTTTGTTCTGGGGGCTGCAACCTTGGGGCTTGAAGTTTCTTTCTTTTGTGTTTTGTGTTCCATTAAAGCGTGTGCATGTGTATATGGGTGCATTGCACACTATTTATTTGCTTAAGCTTTATACACTGTTCAATGAATCTTTTTAGCTGTTTTACCGTAGCAAAAATGACATTTTTAGTAAATTTGCGGCAGGAAATGTCAAAAATCTTTCAAAGTTTTCAAATTTGCTAGCTTCTGGACCCTTGTCGGTCCAACAGTTTTGTGATTTTCGGTGTTCTGAACTCCAATTTTACGTTCGATGCCACTCTGGTCAAAAAATAGCGTTGTTTTTGAACGAAATATGCTAATATGTAATGTGTATATCTATATATATATATATATATATATATATATATATATATATATATATATATATATATATATATATATATATATGTGTGTGTGTGTGTGTGTGTGTGTGTGTGTTAATAATTACTCAACGAATTAATATGCAAGTAGTCAGTGAAACAGATATGCGTATATACGGCACGGCCGTCCCTCTTAAAGAATTTCATAACAAAATATTAGCCCCGACTAGTACCAGGAGTATATACGTTTTACTCTGAATGTATCTAATATTTAATCCACTTGTGACGATTCAACTGGGTCGGTCTAAGATTTCGTGTACTGTATTCTGAGAATTACCCACGGGAAAAGCTCTTAGTTTGATAAGGCGAAAGTCGAAAACTGGAGGTGGAGATTAACAACCGTGAAGATAAATAAAAAACACAATTATGATTTCGGACAATGCTTCCCTTCGTTAAATTCTTTTCCACACAGTGAGAAATTGGTTACTCAAAATGTACACAAAGCACCAAAAAGCCGATTGATTGCGTATATAAATTATGCAGCTCATGTAATGACTGATGCTGATAGAAGACTTTTTTACAACACCTATTTTTTTACTAACGTTCGCATGCACACAATGTTTACGTATAGTATGCATTTTTTGTACAGTCATACGGATCGAAAGTATATACTTATACTAATTTCGTTCCAGTTTTTTAACTTCGCTACTATCAACTACCAACAAAACTTTTATCACAAAAGTATTTTATACCTAAACACGCGCACTACGCAGTACGCAGATATATGATGTGATAAAAAGCTGGAAAACTGAACATACATTTAACAGTCAATGGCTATACAAAAGTCATTGAAAATGCTAACGAATTATTACGTAAAACTACTGAGTATTATATACTGTTTCACAATTTGAAAAATAGAAATTCACATGTGCATGACTAAACAAGTAAACACAGTCAAAAAGTGTACGTAATGGTAATCTGACGCAGAATCATTATATATATACTTGTGTGATTATTAGTATTACGTAAGTGGTATAATCATGAAATATAACAAGATATTACAAACACTCTTGCACTCCAACACTATGTCTATGTCATATATGTATGTAGGTTTACACGTTTACGTATGTACATTGTACACGTAATAAGCATATTCATGTCTAGCTTATCTCATCATGAATCATCATTATCAGCTTCAAATTTAAGCACAGTAACAACAACAAATTTGGCTGCTAACCTGCTACACACAGAGCAAAGAGACGCACTGTGTGTACGATTCCATCATCATGTGAAACTGTAACGCTAACGAATATTAAATTGCCAAAAACTAACCAAACCACTTCTATGTATTACACACAATCAGGAACAGTATATATAGCTAACAAAAAAATTACAAATGACTCATTCTGAATTCTTGACGCTTTTTCCAGTCTTCTTGTCAATAGGAATTGAGTTAAGGGGGTAATTGCGTTTTTAGGTGTTTTTTTGAAAAGCCATGGCTCAGCGTTTACAAATTCAAATCACAAGCGGTCTTTTGCGTGAAGTAGAACAATATATTGCCTAAATGTATGCCATGCATTGAAACTTAACCTTTGATTTTCTTTTCACTACACGCGGCTAAACAAAGGTCCTTTCCAAAATACGAGGATTTTTTACAAAAAGTTTGCGCCACAGCTCTGAAGCATACGATTACCTGTTAGGGCTGAAAGTTGTTAAGGTATTTGACATGTTTAAAATCCCCAGGCATGTCCCCCACTTTTTAAATAACTAGTCAATTTACTGAGAAAATAGCTGAAAAGCAAACTCACCGAAAATTTAAGATATTTTCTTGTAATTAAAACCCTCTAAAAATGTCCACAGGTGAAATTTCGAAAAAGTGAGAGACATGCCTGGGGATTTTGACCTTTACAGTACTGTCCCAAAAATTTATGCTCAGGCGTCACTTATAACTTGAGTACTGGTGGCGCAAAGTTTACATAGAAATCACAAAAACCTCGAAAACGCAACTACCACCTTAAGTAAACTCAATGCCCACACTCACACACACACACACACACAACGGTCATGAAAGTGTGAAATGACAAAAAATCCCAAAAAAGATTAAAAACTACTAGTGTGTGTGTGTGTGTGTGTGTGTGTGTGTGTGTGTTTAAAGTACGTATTTATTTACGTGTATAAACAAATTTAACATCATATTTGGAAAACTGTACAACGTATTTGAACTCAAGCGTGCACGCAATAAAGATTGCAGAAATGCCAAAAAGACTACACAAGTGTTTGCCCTAAAATTTTACAAATTTTCTTTAAAATTTTGCCACGACTTTTTAAGAATAGTTTTTTTGCTCCATTCACAAATCATCATCATGAAGTCATCATACGTAAGTTAGGTTTTAAAACTTATTGACAAAATGAGTAATATAAATAACACGAATTCGCAGCACTACATAAGCAGCTAAGTTACGTATATAACTTTAAAATTAAATCTTTCGCGGCTAAATAATATTATGTTAATAATCGAGCTGAACGATTTTAGTTTCCAGACAAATAACTAAATAAAATAACTAAATATATACGCACATTATATAAAGATTTGTTACGATGCGCACGCTTCGAGCAGGTACAAAAGTTGGTGTTGACCTACCGGTATCGAACACAGACGTGCAGTATCTAAACCTAACCGAAAACAAAGGTGCAGGTAGACACATCCAACACATGGCAGAAATTTAGAAATTTAGAAATTGACCCCTAAGTTTTTTGCAATAGGTCAGCTTATATTAGGGATCAATAAAAAAAAGTATCTAAAGTGAAACTGTCGCAAGCTTATTTAAGAGTCAGTTGACTGAGATATATGATGTAAAAATCAACACATCAATATCACGCCACGAATGAATGTTATCAAAGCTCCAACAAACTATACGAATGCTTCTTTTGATTATTCTACTATTACAGACAAGTATAGTGACGATTGTTATTCACACTGTGCTCCTGTGCGACAAAAATAAAGATGAACACGGCTGTTGGCAACGCTTCAAACAGAAGCGACTGCATGCAATTTACAACAAAAAGAAACGGTCCCAAGCACTCAATGACTCAAAATCGCCGGAACCAACTAAAGTATGTTCTCAAACAGACAGCACAACAAATCATACATGTATCTAGGGTTGTTAATTGCCATGGCAAAAATTCCGGGAATTTTTGCCATGGCAAAAATTAGTGGCAAAAATGGCAAAAATTGTGGCAAAAATTGGCAAAAATATGGCAAAAATTCCTTTACTTACCAAAACGCATTTTTGTGCAATTCAATGCAGTTTTGCTACTTGTGTGCTATCTAACGACGCCTTTTAAGCAAAAATATGACAAATGAAAACACCTAGGGTGCCGGAAATGGCAGTTTGAGGGGTTTGAAAATCAAATTTTGTCTCAAGAAAAATTTTCACGGTATTTCGATTGGATGCGTACAAGTGCCATGTCAAATGCATAGCAACAGAGTTCAAGCTGTGTGAGTGGCAGTTATGCGATATTAGGTCAGCCTCATAATTCAGAAAAACCGGTTAGCAGTGTTATGAATATACGAGTACAAACTTGTTAAACTTCGGAACGTAAATATGATTCATGTTTTATAGCTTATGGAATCTGAGTCAAAAACAAGTTGATTTTGTAACCAAGCAGCTTGATGGTTAACACTAGTTTCCATTAAACTGTGGGGAATCAAGCAGCTGCACACTACTGAACTCTTCGACTGCCTACACGGAGATGACTTTCAATTGGCAAAAATGATAAAATCTTTTAATGTCTCTTAGGTCACCACCGCAGATTTACTAAAATTTACACAATCACTGATCGCATCAAAAAGTAAATACATAACAGTGTCCATTCTTGTACACAAGAGCAGTGAGACTCTCCTCTGCTGTAGCTAAGCGTAGGCGGAAAATGTGGGACGGCCAATCAGCGCATAGCTTCTGCGCTTCCGCCTAACACAATTTAGTACATCGTCGCTGACAGCTTTTTTGGTATAATATATATATATACGTGGTAAAAAAGCGACGAAAGCACAAAACAGAACTCTATAAAGGTTCAATACCGTGGAGTGTGGACATATTATATAAAAACGTAAACTACCGGGTCAGTCACAGCGCATTTTTAAAACATGTTGAATGCTACGCAATACGCGTACAGTCTTTACGTGACCCATTAACATGACCTTTCTATTCCTGAACGTAGAGCCAGGACTCGTGTATATATACGTAACCGAGGGTGCATATGAATTATTTGAGGTATCAGGTATATGGAGACTGCCGAAAGCATCGATCGGAATAATGTTTACAATTTACATCAATAATTGTTGTGCAAAATGTGGTGTAAATACATCAAAAATTAAAAGAGAAAAAATATTTTTCAATGGAAAATTTTAAAAAACCGACCAATTTTACAAAAAAATTTAGAAAAATATCAAAAATTTTGGCAAAAATGGCAAAAATTCGTGGCAAAAATGGCAAAAATTGATGGCAAAAATGGCAAGAATTAATGGCAAAAATTGTGGCAAAAATGGCAAAAATTATGGCAAAAATTGGCAAAAATTAGTGGCAAAAATTCCAAAAATGGTGCCTGGCAAAAATGGCAAAAACATTTTTGCCATTTGCCATTTTTGCCAATTCACAACCCTACATGTATCAGCACAAAAAGTTTGGCAACGCTCTCCCCTCCTAAGTCTACTAATTTTTAACTCCCCTCTCAGAAAACTGGCGCAATTTTTCTTTTTTAGCCCAAAAAGAACATATATATTTCGACAATTTCTGGCGAAATTCAGGTAAAAATAGCTTAACTTTCATAATGAATGCCAATTCTTTAAAATTCTAAGCTGCAAACTAAGTGACAGCTCTTTTTTGACCAGAATCTTCAAGTTACCACCTTAGCTATCACATTGGCTTTAGTTATATATCGTCTAAGAATCCGACTTACGCAATTACTATAATTTCTTGTCTGTTCACACAGGAATCCGATGTCGAAACTATACCTAAAGCTGAAGCAACCCAAATAGCTGAGAAGCCCACTCCTGAGTCAATTGTGTTGCCTCAAAGAAAAATGGTCGCAATAGAGGAGACGTCAGATTCCACGAGCTCGAAAGGAAAACCAACGACTACTGCATTTAGTAATCAGGTACATTTAGTGAAGACGGGCATCAGAAGAGGTTCCCCCGAAACATTAAGCGAGTCAACTGCGAAAAGTTTTGATCTGCAAAAAGTAATCTTTCACAAAATGCCCCAAACGTTCAACATGGTGAAGCCTAAGCCTACAAAAACTGTAGACTCTGTGTACTTGCACAGAAAGCCATATAAAACCCCAAAAGGAGTTGACGTCAAGTCAGCCAGTCAAAGTACGTCTGAGAAAAGTCGTGTCACATTCTTAGACCATCCGCAGGAATTGAAGAAATCTAGGAATGCCAAGAGTAAATCAAGTTCCACTACAAGCACGCAGGAGACTTTTCTGGAAAAGTCTAGGCTGCATCAACTAACTCCAGCCAAACCGATTCTCAAGCAACCAAAAACACCTACACAATCGGTATCATCAGACAAACAAGTAACCATATTGGGTTCAAAGTTAACCAGTGATACGAATGCTCGCCAAGATCGATCAAATTTTCGCCGAATCACGCACGCGTTTCGCCGACGACCAAGTGGCGAGAAGACAGGCAAACTAACAGATAGAAAGCCAGACGCGGCCAAGCGTCCTCACTCTGGAAATCGAAAACACAGTCCAACCCTTGCCAGTAAACAAACAAGACGAGTAAAGCCAGGCCCGACTCTAAGTAAGACAGCAATACCATCAAGACCACGTTTTCAAACTCCGGCAAGCAAAAGAAAGTCAACTGGCAGCAGCAGCGCACAGCACCGTAGGAATATACCACGCCACAGTAGACCTGGGAGATCGCATCCCGACCGGAAGAAAAGAAACACAGAAAAATCTGTTTCTAGATCAGACTCAACATCGCCAAGATCAGCAGACCAAAAATATGAAATTCAACGTCGTCGATACATGAAGTTAGAACGAGAATATACATAGCATCAGAATTACTGTGTATGTGATGAATGCACAAAATACGCTTTGCCTAAAATAAAATTCATAGGTAGTACGTATATTATATATATATATATATATATATATATAAATATATATATATATATATATATATATATATATATATATATATATATATATATAATATATCTACGTATATATAGCAGGCGGGGAAAAACCCCGCATTTTCATATTTCATCATGTAGCTCATAGACTATACGTTTTCACAGGAAAACAAAAAAATCTGTCGCAGGCCTAACCTTGCTCTAAACTCGGGGACCGATTTCATTTCGCTATGCTATCTCTTACCGTTTTTAGGCGGTAAGCCGAAAACTTGCCGGGGAAAAACTCATTCGGGGGAAAAACCCACGTGGGGGAAAACAGACCCCATAAATCACCCGAAAAGTGTGTTAGCGGTAGTTTTTCAACGCTGTGGCACGTATTCGGAGTAGTAGAGGCCCTTGATGCCAAAACTATATATATATATATATATATATATATATATATATATATATATATATATATATTATATATAGTATATATATAAACAAATTTGCTATGGGGCATCAGGTACACAAGTTTGAAAACTGCCCTTCGCAGCCCATTATAAAATTTTGCATTTTCGGATTTGAAAACAAAACACCTTAATTTCGCCTGAAAACGTTGAAAACAACTAAAAAGTTGCGATAACGCTTCCAAATGCATGCAAAATTTGCTCTTTACGGCTACTTTTTACGCCATCGACTCTCAGTGGGGGTACAGTAAGTGGGTGTGACTGGTCGTGACGGCCATGCCATATGTTAATTTTATTCGGTTATCTGGTGTTTAAACAAGAGAAATTAACAGGTTATAATTAAAAACATACAAAAAACGGGCAATAGTAGCAGAGAATACTACTTTCCGCTGCAAAGGGACCTCAAAATGACAAAGTCCGACTATTAGGCCCGTATTCCAGAATTCGATCAAGAAAGTGTCAGTATGCGCATTTGGATAAATAATAAACGTTTTTTGGCACTACCATGAGTCTTTTGAGGTAGCTACTAGGTTTTTCGACATCTCTAGACTATTTTAAAAAAGTGGGTTTTCCCCCCACATGGGTTTTTTACCTCGTATAAATTCGGTCATGCCTCCCGCCCTCGTACGAAAGAAGGAGGGACCTGCCACTGCGGTCATGAATAGAGGAAGGGTGTTCTCTGTAAAAGTGTTTTCACATTTGAGCTCGCATCTCTCAGTGCTGAGAAATGATACTCCAAAATTCACCTCTCTTGGAGCCTTGTCGGGTCAAAAATGGGAGGGTCCAATTTTTCACTCATAAAAAATACCACCGAGACGCCGAGACCCCTTTTGGATACCGTTTATATAAGTTTGCCTACAGGGACCATACAATACGCTGGCAAATTCCTGCACCACGTACCCAAGTTCCGGAACTGGGGTGGGTTTTTTCCCCAAAAAAATGGGGCGGGTTTTTCCCCCGCCTGCTATACATATACATATCCATTATATATAATAATATGCACATATATATATTTGTTGAAATCTTTTTTCTGTGTCTGACTATTTTGTTTTCCGTTCACTTCAAATCTTATCTTTTCCAAATATACACGAGATGACAGCACAATATTATGGTGTCAGCGATGGTACAAAACAAGGGCGGACAAAGAGGGATGATACATTGGATGTGCATGTGCCCCCATTTTTATGGAGCAAACAAAACTTTTGCTGTAACGCTTCCATGAAATAGCCAAATATAGCCCACTGTTCGTGTACATATATATATGTATTCGGATGTAGGTTTATTGCTCTGAAGTCTTCAAATTTTCACAGGCTTAGCGCGCGGAGCATCGAATTAGCCCCACGTTACTTGTCCGCAAATTCAAGCGTCCGACACAGCGGCAAGGTCGACATTGTTATAATTAAGCTCGGGGTGACAAATCTGTCAAAGAGCTGACAACAGAGCTTGCACAATACAGTCCAAGCTTTTTTTTTTGTTTTTTTGTTTTTTTGGTTTGGTTTTTGGGTTTTTTAAAAAAAGTTTATGTAGTTGTAATTTATCTAACTAATTTTCTCTGAATTTTTATATATAATAGTATTAATAATTTTTTAAATTTTTAGAGAAAAAATTGGAAAAAAGTTTTTTTTTTTTTAAAATAAAGATATTTTAATGGTTAAGATTTAGGATTGGCTGATGTATTGTGCTAGACCTATGGTATTTGCTTGGGGTTATAAAATAAAAAAAGAACTAGATTAAAAGATGTTGTGGGTAATGGAAAAATGGAAATGGTTAGACGAAAGAAGTCGGTTGGGGAGAGGAAAATTTGTTTAAGTAGTAGGGTGGATTGGTGCACGCGTTCTTGTGTAGTCTGGTGTAATAAGCAGCCTCCCGAAAAAAAAAAGGTAAAACCATGTATATGAGTAGCAAGCCCTCGTTACTTAACAAAGAATACATATATCAAAATGAAAATATATATTATATAAACAAACCTTGCCAAGATATTCACCAGGTATGTACGAAGTTTCTCGACTAGAATCGTAAATAACGCGAGGCAGCACCGGACGTTGGTCAGAATTTGATGATGATACATAATTTGTGGAATCAGCAGTCTTAGTGGCCCGTCGTCGGCTATTGGAAATAACTGCACAGCCCGGCGCTGAATCCCATTCTCTTGTTGTACTCCGATGTGGCATTCTCTAAGATTGTATAAACTTAATAGGCTAAATATACAAGAATAAAATAGGAGGAGGTGGCCGAAGACCCAGCTCCCCGTCCAAATGTTTTTTTATTAAATCCGAGACTGCGTCCATTTTGCGTCCCGTTCAAAAAACTGCCTCCCACAAAATGACAAGGCGTCCAGGTGGGGCCGTAAAAGTCTTGTGCTTCCTATAATGGTGCATACAATACATTCAAGACGTTATTGACATTCTAGGTGACGTCACCGCAAAGGTGTACCCAGAAAAAAATTTCGCAGGGAGCCGCTGGTTTTTTTCGCCAGGAAAGTTTAGCAAACAGGCAAAAAGCTCCAAAAATTTTTTAGCCAATACCAAAATTTATAAGCCACGCTGTTGAACGGACTATATATACTTAGCTTTAATTCACGTAAATTTGATTTTTCACAGGTGACTGTAACATAGTATATATATTATATTATGTGCAATAGCGTAGCCAGGAAAAAATTTCTGGAGGGATGACTGTTCGAGTTTTTGACATATTGCGTGAAAACGCACTTGATTGCAACTTTAACGCAAAAAAGTCACATAGAAGAAGATTTATATATTCTAACACATTCATCGGCATGAAGAAACTTGCAGGACAAGCATATTGGCCTTTATATTTGGATCTTCTTGTCAGAATTACAAAAAAAATCACTGTGTTCACTTTGCGTCACGCTAAAAAAATGCGTCCAGCACTCCAGCTGAATGTCATTGCGTCTGGACGCACCGTGGGACTCAAAAAACCTTGATCCAAATTGAACTTTGTCGTAATGTAATTACCGAGGCTCGTGTGTGGAAGACAAGAGAACTGGATCCCAGTGTGGTCAAAATTTTTTTAATTGGGAATGGGATAGACTCTTTCTATCTATCAACTCAGTGAGATGAAAAAATTGAATTTTTTGTTAAATTTAGTTCTGTTAAAAAATATTAAATTACCCACATAGACCAAAGCGTCAAAAAACCGCCACTTTTTGGCTACACAACGACGTCACAATTTCGTCTGTTTTGGATAAGGAGAAGTTTACGGAGTTTACTGAGTTCAGGAAAAGTGATTATTTGAAAACAATCAGGGCGAAGATATCCTTAAATTTTGATGGCGTTATGTATGCCCTTAATTAAACTAATAAATACGGTGGAGCAAGGGGCAGCCACGAGGAGAGATAGCAAACATCACGATACCCCTCCCCCATACATGTATGAGGGAGGGAAACGGATGATCCCATCCCCGCAAAAAAATCGAGGGGCGGGGAGGGTCCTGAAAAATTGGGCAAAATGTCGCAAAATTTTCACTTTTTTAGCTAAATTTTGCAAATTTTAAGGGGAGGACCCTTAAAATTTTGACCCCGTTACATGTTGTATATTATGCCTCCCATCCCATAATACCTTTCTTTGGCGAAAAGAAATGTTTTTCTATTTTTTAAACTTTCAGCTTATTTCTGGTTCTGGACCAGTCTAAACCATCATGAGCAAATTTGAACTTCATAACATAGGTGTATTTAGGCACGGTAGGGGAAATGAGTACGCTGTAGCCGCATTCCCTTTGGAGTCTCATTGTCTATGACTCTCAGCCACTTTCTGAAGTGGGTCGCAGCCATAGAGATCAGATATCATAATCGATCGATTGGGGGCTTGGCTGACAATGGGAGTTCTATATTTTTATTAAAAGATGGGGTAGGAAGCGATTTATGGGCAAAAATAATTCCCCCCCCCTCGCCGAACCTTGACCGCGTGTGAGAGATTGCTCCCCGTCCCCCAGCACCCGTACCCCGCAGTTTTTTTGCAACAATTTTCAATTCATAGAACATATTTCTGATGCCTACCGTTAAGTCTTTTGTTTTTTCTCGTTTTTGCTCTCTTCGGCCTAAAGAAACTGTTGTTTTTGTGCATAATCACATCTAGCTCAGTCTCTACATTACATTACCTACGCTTTTGCTTTCACTTTAGTTTTTTGTCAAAAATGTGACCAAGTTTTAGCTCCAAAATGTAACTGTATGATTCAGAGCTAAAGCAGGGGTTTTTTTTGTGCAAAATACTGTGCATTTGCACAATTGAAAAGTATTTTGCACAGTCTGAAAGTATTTTGCACAAACTTTGCACAACCTCTCAGTCCAGAAGAATTGACCGTCCAACGTCCTTTGTCCACGAAGTCACACCTCTTTGGTTTTGTGCCCCAAAAATTTTTTGGCACGTCTGCTGTTGGCCAAATTACAATGCATATTTTCAAAAAATTTCCAAGTTTTTTTACCCTGTATCTGTTAGTGTTTATGTTATGTTTATGTATATACATGAACCCAACATTATATACTGAGGTCGAGGTGGCAAACATACAGCTACCACGTATGGCACAAATGGCTGAGGGGGGGCCGCCCCCCCCCCCCCCGAAATTTCTGCCGACTGAAATTTTACACAAGGAAAAGGATCCCCCCTTTGGTTTTTATGGTCCGGCCAAAAAATTTTTCTGATGCGTCTCCAATTGACCAAATTTGGCCTAAACATCAAAAATTTGCCTCATTTTTTTCCTAAGGCGGCCGCCCCCAGCCCCTGCGACTCTGTGGCTTACTATTCCTTGTTATTATCTCTCGTCAAAGCCTGTGCATGTGTACATGAGTACATTATGCTGCATTTGCATGTCTACACGAGTATATTACACCGCATGTCGGAAAAAATTTCTGATACGTCTCCAGTTGACCAAATTCGGCCTAGAAATTGAGAAAATCTCCACTTTTTGCTGGGTACACCAGTCACCACTGTGATTGGCCGCGTAAACCGCCGGCTGGCCGGCGGACGGTCGGCCCGGGTAGAAGTTAGGCCGGCTAGACCAAACAAATTCATCCAAATCCAAAGTGCCATTTCGACTTAACTTAACCTGCCGGACTGTTATGACAGCCTACTTTGGTCGAATGTAGCCGGCCGGCCGGTGTTGCGGCCCTTTTACGAAAAAATAGGAAATAAAATAGGAATTTCCCAGAGAAAAATAGGAAAAAAATAGGAATTTTTGAGCAAAAAATAGGAAAAAATAGGAATTTTTGACGGACCTTGTACTGAAAATTGACCTGTGTAACAATAAACTGTGGCTGTTACGTCTCAGTACTCACGGCTTCAGCAACAATAAAAGCGGCTACCAGGGGTTTTTTTGGTTTAAAAAGTTTAGGCCACTTAGCCTCAGGTCCAAAATTTCTTTAGGCCAATTGACAAAAAGCTTAGGCCAACTCATTTTTTGCATTTTTTGCAATTTACAAAAATAATCACAGTATATTGTACACTGGTGTAGCCAGAAACAAATTTTGGAGGGAATCAACTTTTAGAATTTTAAAAGTGTTAAAATTCATTTCATTTAATAGCAATTTGAACACAAAAAACGACACACACTAGCAAAATTCGTTCAAAAATAATGCTATTTTTGTTACTAGAGAGGCTTTTAAGATTTTTTTGGAGCACAAACCATCCAAAATTACACAACAGCTGGCGGATCCAGATAATTTTTTATATTGCGGACCCTAAATTCACAAGAAATGACAATTTTTCTACCATAAAACAGCTACAAACTATACATTACAGTGGCGTACCCAGAAAAAAATTTCGGGGGGAATGACTTAAGATCAGTAAACCGCACAGTTGCAGGGGTATGGGGGCGGTAGCCCCCAGCAAAAATTTCGGCGATTTTTCTAATCTTTAGCTCAAATTTGGTCAACTGGAGGCGTAGCAGAAATTTTTTCGGACAAAAATTGAAACAGAAGATAGGAACGTCACATCAGACAGTCTATTACACAAGTAAATGTAGCATAATATACTGGTGTAGTCATGCAAATGCAGCACAACGTACTTGTGTATACATGCATAAGCTTTGATGAAAGATAATAACAAGGTATAGTAAGTTACAAAGTCGCAGGGGACTGGGGCGGCAGCCCCCAGAAAAAAATTGGGAGAAATTTTTGATTTTTAGACCAAATTTGGTCAATTGGAGACGTATCAGAAATTTTTTCTGCATCCGCAGCTAAAAAAGTTTAGGCCAGCTGGCCTCAATCGCTTAAATCCGAAAAAATTTAGGCCATGGCCTTAGCCATGGCCTAAAAAAACTCAGGCGGCTACACAGGCTTTTAGTTTAAACTTAAAGGCAACATGCATCAACTTTGGTTCAAAAAGAAATGTTACATAAATGTGACGTAATCTCAAAATGTGAAAAGCGGAAGGATAAATTTTGGCATCTAAATTGAAAGTTTTTGACATGCCCGTGTGTCATTTTTTCTTTTTTCGTAAGAAAAATTGTCGTAACTCGTAACTGGCTGCAAAAATATTTTCTGTGAAAATTAAAAATGATTGTTTCAAGCTATTTTAGTAAGCATTTATAGTGGTGCGGGAAAAAAACCCTACGCGTTTTGCGGGGGAAAAAAACCCTAGTGCTTCCTGGCCGAACCTTACGACATAGGACCTTTTTGAGTATATAGCTTTTAAAGCGCATCCCAAATTTTTTCACCACACCAACTTCTGTGCAGTTTTGACACCTGTAGCATTTTTTATAAAATTTCAAAATTTTGCATGTTGAAAATTTCCGAAGTGACAAAATTTTCCAAATTTTTGACTTGTCATAATTTTTCATATAACCACTTTTGGCCAACGTTGTTTGCACTTTTCAAGAGAGTTACCTTTCCTCTATACTTCTGAAGCTCAAAAACAGTGATAAACGTTGTGGTTTACAAGTGACAGTTCAAAGATTGCGGGGAAAAAATTTGTTTGGCGACAATTTTTTGCTAAACTCACCCATTGTTGATACAAAAGTTGACTGATCTGGGGTAAGAACATGTGTAGACTTCATTGAAACCGTTTATTTGGCCGCAAAACGTCGTTTTTTGTCGTTTTGGCCCATACCCCGACACCCCGTACGAAACCTGTTTTGGTGATGTTTCACCAAAATTTGACATTTCTTGGAATATTTAGGATTTAGCTGCTGCGTACCACCTGAATCCAAGAATGGAAGACGCGGGCGGTGTTTGGCCACCGTTTCTAACGTAATAAACGCAAAAATCTATGTTTAATGCATTTAAATACTAAAAAAATGCATATTTGGGCAGAAGTCATTTCTGCCAAAAAGGGTCGATTTTTGAAGATTTATTGTGAGTCACGTCGGTGTCAGAGAAACGGTTTTTTTAGTCCATACTGCAGCCTAAGAGTTGTAGAACACGATAGAATTGAGTTTATACTCACTGCTAATAGAACAGCCGAAAAAAGTGGTAGGGTTTTTTCCCCGCATTAGGGTTTTTTCCCGCATAGGGTTTTTTTCCCAGAGGTTTCGAGGCTTATGACTCAGAAACGTGAGTAGTTAGAATCCATTTTATTAGAGCAACAGTTAGGCGAAAGATGGCCGTTATAACAGCCGCGAGCATTAATGGATCCGATTTATGTGGAGCGCAGGAGGACCCGAAAAGTTGAAAATAGGGTTTTTTTCCCCGCACCACTATATCTCATAATAATTTATAGTTTCCTAAATTAATATGCGTACTATAAATTATTGATTTTAAATTAATCGTAAGTTGTCAAATGTTAACTCCTGCAAAACTGTCGAAAACTTTACTACCACCTTAATGTGGAATTTAATTTCCTGAACAAGAATATCTAAGAACAAGAACAAGAAAGTGTCCTGGATTGGAAATTTCGACCCGCAAGCAGCACTGTGGTGTCATCGACGACAGACTAAATAATTGCTAGCTATTAGGTAACCTGAATTTGTGATAAACGCAGCGGCAGTTTCGGAAATTTGCCTCAAAATCGATGCATCTTAATGAAATTTTGAAAAAATAGGAAAAAATAGGAATTTTTCTTAAAAAATAGGAAAAAAATAGGAGGTGGTCCAAAAAATAGGAAAAAATAGGAAAAATAGGAGCCGCAACACCCCTGATGTTTAAACACTTTTTTTTTTTTTTTTTTTTTTTTTTTTTTTTTGTTTTTTTTTTTTTTTTTTTTTTTTTTTTTTTTTTTTTTGTTTCTTCCCCCGTCTCCCCTTTTATTCCTCTTCCCTTTTTTTCATTCTCTTTTTCCCCTTTTTCTTTTCTTTTGCTTTTTAGGAATATTTATCTTTTGGATGTCAAAACAAGACCGTCCACTACAAGAGCCAACACAAATATGTATGCTCAGAGAGAGACTCAGAGTGCATTTTTAAGGCAAGTACGGCGTTACTTGCAGCTTTTAGAAATGGCAATATCAATGCACCCAATGAAATTGACTTCAGTATTCCAATCATCAAGCATACGAAAAGCTGCTACATAGTCAACGTAGGGGTAGGGACCGACATTTAAGGCATAAATGAGCTTCCAAAAGTTGCCCAAATGCATCATTAGTTAACAAATTTTATATCAATGAGCAGTTGTCAGAGATTTATGGATGACCGGTTGACGCAAACATATGTATGAATTAGAATGGTCATCAATGAAACGGGATTGCAGTAACCCATGTCAGAGAGCAATTATGTTATTGCAAATATTGCTGTGTGCAGTTTTGCAGTTTTTTGATGTGGTTCGAAATCACTGATTTTGATTCTCACTAGCATGGCTATACTGCGACTTTTAATAAACTAAACATGCAGTTTAATGCATGAAAAAAAGCTGCAACTATCAGTTGATGACGATATTACTTCGTGCAAATGACTATCTGCTGCGCAGCAGGTTTTGGTTCACAGAGTGAAAATATAGGTTTGATATTCTCAAGCTCCTTTTGCATTAGGCTTTGTTTGTTACGACAGTGGCCATTTTCTAGGCGACAGTCTACACAGAGTAGACTAGTGGCATAGAGAGAATGTTGACTTGTGGTGACTAAAGCCCGGTTCATACTTGTCCTTAAGGACGTAAGGACAGGGACAAGGACAAATTTCGATCAGCTGCAGTGACGAATTTACCAAAGCATTTGGGCTAATTTTTTGCATAGGATCTGGATGTGACCCAGACTTGCCTCAAGGGAAACATCAACTCAATTGGCAAGGTAGTTTTCTTGGAATCGCTTAAGGACAAAACGTTAGGGACACAGACAAGGACGAGTATGAACCGGGCTTAACGAGGGCGTACTCAACGGGGGTGTCCCCCCCCCGAAATTTTCCCCCCTGGTTTTGTAAACAATTTTCCCCCCTTCGGTTTTTATGGTCCGGCCGGAGAAAATTTTCCGATACGTCTTCCTAAAAATCAAAAGTGTGGCCTAAAAATCAAAACTTTCCCCCAATTTTTTTTGGCGGCTGCGGCCCCCAGAGACCAGACCCCTGCGACTCTGTGGCTTACTCTTTCTAGTTGTTATCTTACATCAAAGACATCAAAGCCTATGCATGTATATACAAGTACATTATGCTACATTTGCATGTCTACACGAGTATATTATGCTACATTTACTTGTGTAATACACTGTTGATGCGACTTTCCCATTTTTTCTTTTAAATTTTGACGAAAAAAAATTTCTGATATGTCTCCAGTTGACCAAATTCGGTCTAAAAATTGAAAAAATCGCCAATTTTTTTCTGGGGGCTTTGCGCCCCCAGACCCCCACCAAAACGTACGTGTGTAAGGCACCTTGGTGAGACCCACCCACCCCTGCGTCAACTCATTTTTGATCCCTCCTCCGAAAAATGACGCTATTTTTTCCCTTTTTTGACCAAAAAACTCTGATTTTGACAATTTTTGGCGAAAATTTGGGTGAAAATCGCTTAAATTTCACCAAAAAATGCTGATTTTTTTCAAATTTTGGCCAAAAATTTACTCCCGACGGGACCTTCCTTTTCCCCTGGCGGGACCCTCCCTCCCTCCCCCGGGACCGAATTTTGGGGGTCTTCCCCCCCTATCCCACCCCAACTACATGTATGGTCAAAATGACACTTTTTGGAGAACGTTTTGCAAAAACAAAATATAGGGTATTTTTGGTCGATCAAGGGGGGAAGGGTCTTCAAAATTTTGACCCCGTTATATACATGTTTGCGCAACAGTGAGTTTGTTTTAACTAAATAACCAAAATTACATTTTGTGATGTGAACTACTGCGCCAAAAGGTGTAAAAATCTAAGTATACTGGGGGCTGCTGCCTCCAGACCCCTGAAAATACCCAGACCCCGTTTTGCGACAGTATTTTTATGTAGCAAAACAAATTGGCCGGGTGCGAGTGCAATCCACATTTCACTATATTGCGCGTTTTTGCTCTCATACATGCATATTTCTATGTCCTGGTTGCCGCAAGTCCACAACCACGTTGGTAATAAAGAGATATGTAAAAGGCTCAGTAAAATTTTGAAATTGCGCAATGCTGACCTTGTGCTTGCGCAATTTTTTACCCTTATTTCAGGCTTATTTGGCTAAAATTTGTTATTATTTTATTATTAAAAGTTTGCACACTACAAAAGTAAAATGCACAGTCAAAAAGTATTTTGCACAGATTTTGCACACTTTCGAAAACGAAAAAAAAACCCCTGAGCTAAAGGCTTAGTTTGAATTTGGTCAAAAATTGAACGATTATGGTAAATTTGGCTAATTTTTCGAAAGAAATGGGGTCGTATTTTTGTTTTGATTGTAAACAACTGCAAACATCATTCTGACTCCATTGAAACAAATTTAGAATGGAAAACAGACGGGTTTCCGAAAAAATTGAGAAAACGTCCCTCGCGGAGTGCACAGATTTAGAGGACACTAACAAAAACACTTAGTTTAGGCTTGGGCTGAGGCTTCGTTTTGGGTCAGACTGAAGCGGGGGGGGGAAAATTATTTTCTATTCTAATTCGCTTCCTACCCCATCTTTTAATAAAAATATGAAACCCCCATAGTCAGCCATGCCCCCAATCTGATCTCTAGCCCCCAAAATAGCTGTCGCCCCTTTTAATAAAAATCTGAAGTGAAATTATTGGTGTTAAAACCCTTAGGGGTCGAATAAGTCGGAAACACGGCATTTTTTCGACTAATGATCCGGAGTCCCCCTATATCCCCCAAACCTAGGGGAGGTCAAAATTGAACGCTCTTTCGAATAGGCTAGGTTAGAAGTTCGTAGGAAGTAAGCTTTAGCTGGAAATCAAACTTTGTCCAAAAATTAAACTTTACATGAAATTTTTTGCGCAAAATTGGATTTAGTCAAAAATACTGAATCAAATGAAAACCTGCTGTTACCGTTGAAAGAGCAACTTCTAAGCTACTAAATGCTGAAAAAATTTTGTAAATCGGTTCAGGCTTTTTGAAAAGTTACAGAACTTTTTCTGAAGCCACCAGGACCATACTGATCGAAGCGTTACAGCACAAGTACGGTTCCGCAGAAATTCCGGGCTATACCTGCGAATTTTTGTTAAATATAAAGCTAGTTAGGGTTTTTTAGTGTGGTAAAGTTATTCCTGATGCTTCTTAACAGGTTTTTTCTTTAATTTAGGCCTCAGGCTTAGACTTAGGCTTAGTGCTTAGGCTTAGTGCTTAGGTTTAGGCTTAGGTTAGGCTTAGGCTTAGTAAATAAGCTAAGGCTTAGTTCTTAGGCTTAGGCTTAGTAGGTGGGTCAGCAAAGGTTAGTCTTAGTTACTTGCATCAACTAAAAGGATCCTCGCTACTGTGGGATTATAAATAAAGCCGCACTTTTAAACCGAACTTGACTGTCAGTGCCAGCTTGGTGCTGAGCATCACTGACGTTTTCAGATCGTATTTATGGCATTCGATTTCATTAGAAATCGCTACTTATGACGAATTATGCATATTTTTCTGGAAAAATGTAATAAATTTATTGTCTACGCAAAAAGAAACTAAAACTTTTGATATGTAAGCTCAATTTAACTATGCATATTTCGCCTCTTTTTTTAGTTGGCAAAATTAAACTTTTTAGTATAAATGAGCTAAATATGTTGCAAACAAAGCTGTATTAAGTATATTATTATGTTTTACTTTATGACGATCAAACTTCAGGCTGATATTACGACTGTATTGATCATAATTTTCGCTTGGAAAGTGCTAAAAATGAACTCAGCGCATGCGAAAACCTATAAAAACGTGTTTTCACGCTGAAAAAACATCAGTTTGAATTCCCCCCCCGCCTCAGTTGCACCTTAGTTTTGTATATTTGTATATGTTTAGTAATAGTACAAAATATATATGTATATAGTACAAATTCTGAGCTATTAAAAAAAGCATATTTCAGAATTTGTACTGACAAAGTGTCTGTTAACTTCACGGACGTGAAAATATCGCAACGTGTGAATCGGCGTTTAGCTTAAGCTTGAGCGTAAGCCACAATTAAGGTGGCACTCCTGAAATGTGGGCTTTGGCCAATGGCCATTATTTTGAAAACGCGCAAAAATAAACATGCATCGTAAGAACAAAAAGTTGATCAGAAGTGAATTTCTTTCAATTTGATGTACATATCACATAAAAAATTTTTGAAAATTTTTTAGCAAATTTCGTCAAGAAAAACAGATTTTCACGGAAATGCCTTCACAAGCCGGTGCATTTACACGTATGTAATGAATTTGGAAGGCTGAAAAACACTTGCAGTTGTGTTATACTGAAACGTAATTAAAAACTTTTGGTGTTTTATTGAGTGTGGTATAATTTTTTTGTGAACTGACGCAATACTCTCTGCATGAGACAGGACAGAAATATAGTGCGTGTGAATACAAACGCAAATTTTCGGCTTGCGATTTTAAAAAATTGGCTCAACGAAAAAAGTTAAATTTTGGCACATATATGCACCTTGTCATCTTCAAGCGGTCGCAAAATTTGATTTTTGGCAAATCGATAGTATCTAAAAAATATAGCCAAATTTATCTTTTTCAAAAAGCACGATTTTAGTGTTTTTCGATATATCAATCATATTCATCAAAAATGACTTTTTGCGACCGCTCGATCACGTAGAGGCGAGCAAAATGAGCTATTTATTGTGCTGCAGCTACTTACTTGCGAAGAGAAATCAATCGCAAGCCGAAATTCCACTCACGTTTGGTCTACAGTGAATGCTAATTTGTATCAATCAACTTCATTTTTTGTATTTAGGCATACTTTTACACCAGCTTGCCATTGTGTATATAAAACTGACCCCAAACTGCCGTTTTTTGAAAAGTCACATTTCAGGAGCGCCACCTTAAGGTGGTAGTAACGAATGTGCAGTGTTTTTCAACAGGCTAGTTTTCAATAATTAATTAACTTTAGCGCATATTTTTTATATCGTTAGAAAGCGCTACTTTTCTTCTACATTTAAACAAAGTCTTATTGTACAACTGTAAGGATGATTTGTATGGCACGTGTTAAAAGTAGACCAATTTGGCTTTTTTGAGCACTTTCAAATCTGGCCACTTTTTGAAAAGTTTAAAGAACAAAAACATGCGAAAAATGGCAAAAATAATTAAAAGTGAATTATCTAGACCCAAAATGTACGATTTTATGATTTGTCGATTATTAAATGAAATATACGGTTTCAAAGTAAAAAGTGTCTATTCACACTCAACTTTCGGGTTCTATATCTGCGCAAAAATATAAGCAATTTGAAAAATTTTAATTTTGGGTCTAGAAAATTTGCAAAAATTTATTCATGTTCATTTTTGTGTTTATGCGCTGCGCATGCGCTTAGAAAAGTGGCCAAAACTGTTAAATTTCCATTCTCCTGTTGTGTAGTTTGGCTTGTTGGCTTGGCTTGCTCCTAAAAATTTTTCACATGATCCCGCTAACTTCATTGGCCATTTTGTGTATATGAATCAATTTTTTACAGACTTTATTTTCAAAAAATACAGTTTGAATCAACTAAATTTTTTCAAAAATTTAAAAATCACTGCACATTCGTTACTACCACCTTTCAAATTGCGTATATTTTTGCGCAGATATAGAACCCGAAAGTTGAGTGTGAATAGAAAGTTTTTACTTTGAAACCATATATTTCATTTAATAATTGACAAATTATGAAATCGTGCATTTTGGGTCTAGATAATTCACTTTTGAATATTTGTGCAATTTTTTGTATGTTTTTGTTGTTAAAACTTTTCAAAAAGTGGCCAGATTTGAAAGTGCTCAAAAACGCCAAATTGGTCTAGTTTTAACACGTGCCATACAAATCATCTTCACAGTTGTACAATAAAACTTTGCTTAAATGTAGAAGAAAAGTAGCGCTTTCTAACGATATAAAAATTATGCTCTAAAGTTAATTCATTAATGAATACTAGCCTGTTGAAAAACACTGCACATTCGTTACTACCACCTTAAGGGAGCGCTCCGGGAATCAAGGTTTTGGGCCGTATTTTTAAAAAACAGCCAAAATGACATATCATTCTTGAAGAAAAGTTGCCCAAAATACTATTTCTGATGTTTTGACGTGCATATCTCCATGGCAAAAAATTTGGAAAAAATTGGACAATTCACTGATTTTATTCGATTTTTACACAAATTTAGCAAGTATGCCAGTGCATCCACGCTTTTTGAGGTTTTGCAAACAGACGATACGTAGATTTTATTAGTCGTAGTGAAAAATTAAAACAATTTTATTGCGTTCTGTGCAAAAAAATCGCACAAGAAACCATTTTCAGAAGCAGCAGACTCAAATATAGGCTGTGTGAATACAAAACCAATTTTTCGGCATTAGATTATAAAATGCTGGTAAGATATTTTTCTAAAAAATTTTGCACAATTATAGCCTTAGGCTCTGCGCAGTTGAACAACTTTTTAGTTTTTTAAAATAAAGCTTTGAAATTTTTTGTACGAATTTTATTGCTCAGAGTTCGACTTCGAAAACACATAATGACATTTTTTATCCAAACCTGACATAAATGTTAAAAACCAAAATAATGTTCAACTAGAGAAGCGCATAAGCTACATTTTGGTATATAAACTGCGACTATACGCAAAGTATAAGCAGAGTTATCGTTTGCCGAAAATTCACTCACGTTTGGTGCTCCGGGAGTCACGTGACATCATCACGTGATTTGAAATTTTGCCTCCAGTCTTCTTTTGTGCCATAGCACATATATGTATAGTAAAGTTTGACATGTGCCAATTTTTTTGCCCATTTTCGATGTAACCCCCGATTCCCGGAGCGCCCCCTTAAGGGGGCGCTCTGCGTAACTTCCAAAAAAATAAATTGCTGTAACTTTTCTTTTCTTGCTGATACGAAGTTTTTCCTTAAGCGCAACCAAGATACATACCAGGCAAGTATTTCTGTAAAGTTTGAGAGCTCTGGGAGCCTTTTAGTAAATTTTATGATGACATAAAAATTGAAATTTTGCAAAATTTGTTCAATTTTTGAAACGACGTAGCTCAGCTGTGCCTTCACCAAATTTTACAATCGATAACTTAAATTAAAGACAATTATCTTGCCGAGGTGCATTTTTTGTCGAATTTTAGTTAGTGGTGGCAAATTTTTAGTTATTTTAATTTTTATCAAAAGTGACGTTTTAAAAAGCCTATCATATTGAGGCAAATCATAAAAATTACAATTCGAGAAGTGCGGCACCTCCATATGCATCTGCTCTAATAGTGTGCAAAGTTTTATGCGGATCGGTTTTCGCAGCTGACAGTAATCTTAAAAAAATGTACCCTATAGCCCAATTTCAAAAACCTGAAGTTTGCCTACACATACCTATTTTTCAAAAAATAGAGGTAATTTTTTAGTACTAAAATCCGTTGAGAAAAGTTTGAAAAGCCATAACGCAACAAAAAAAAAAAAGGGAAAAAAAAGGGTTTTGTGGGTGGGGGGGGTTTTTGGGAAATTTTTTGAGGTTTGGCTAATAGGTTTTTTAAAAGTTGCAGCTAGCAATTCGCTACACAAAACTGTTTTAAAAATTAACAAAAGCCATATAGATTTTTTTGGTATTGCGATTTGAAGAATTTGTTCCATTGAAAAATAGGTTAAAATGTCAAGTTGAACAAAATTTGACTTTATATACATCAAATGAAAGCAAATTTAATTTGGAACAACTTTTCTTCTTGAGTTAATTAACGAAAACTTACGTGAAAAATTTTATCGCCCAAAGTCGGTTATTCAGAGCGCCACCTTAAGGGGGCGCTCTGAGTAACTTCCAATACATGAAATTGATATAATTTTTCTGTTCTTGCTGATACGGAGCTTCTCCTTAGGCGCAACCAAAACACACACCAGGCAAGTATTTTTGCAAAGTTTGAGAGCTCTGATAGCACTTTAGCGAATTTGATGACGACATGAAAATTGAAATTTTGCAAAATTTGTCTAATTTTTGAAATGACGTAGCTCAGCAGTGCCTCAACCAAATTTAACAATCAATGACTTAAATTGAAGACAATTATCTTGCCGAGGCATCATTGTTGCCGAATTTTAGTTAGTAGCAGTAAATTATTAGTTATTTTAATTTTTATGAAAAGTGACGTCTTTAAAGGACTATAGTATTGAAGCAAATCATAATAATTACAATTCAAGAAGTGCGGTGCCTCCATATATGTCTGTTCTAACCGTTTGTTAAGTTTCATTTGAATCGGCTTGTGTAGTTGAGAGTAATCTTGAAAAAATGAGCCCCATAGCCCAATTTCAAAAACCTGAAGTTTGCCTACACATACGTATTTTCCAAAAAATAGAGCTAAATTTTCTGTACTAAAATCCGTTGAGAAACGTTTCAGAAGCCAAAAAGTAGCTAACAAAAAATTAATTTGAAAAGTAGTGTTTTTTGTCAATATTTCAACGTATTTTAGAAATTTTTTTCGAAAGGTTTGCCTACACATACGACTTTGTAAAAAGTTGCACCTAGCAATTTGCTATACAAAACTGTTTTAAAAAGTACCAAAAGCCAAATAGAATTTTTTGGTATATCGAATTAAAGATTTTTTCCCATTTAAAAATTGGTTGAAATTTCAAGTTAATCAAAATTTGACGTTATGTACATCAAATGAAAGCTACTTTGATTTTAAACAACTTTTCTTCTTGAGTTAACCAACGAAAACTTGACTGAAAAATTTTATCGCCCAAAGTCAGTTATTCGGAGCGCCACCTTAAGCATGATAATGGCCCGTATTTACATAGTAACAAGTGAGTGTTTTGAAAAACGCTTAATAAAACTATATAAAGGCAAAAGTGTGGAAGTCAAACGATAGCTACTAATTTGTAGCCCCACACTGGAGTAACCGTGAAATATGCCACATCTTGCTGAGAATGCTTGGGATGGTGGAATGGCAGACTTATCAAGACGTGAAGAAAATGCGGTAGACTGGACATTCGCACGAGTGCAGACATCAGGGCATCTCAGTTACCATTCCAGTTGTTCTTGTTCCGCTTGGCGACATTAACGCCACAGTTGATGATCAGGTAGCGACTTTTGGCACTCCGATCGCCAATGAACCAGTTGCCGATTTCTTCAGCCAATTGAAGAAACTGTGCTCCGAAAATGCTCACTACAGCTCCCCGTTGCACTGCTTGTAATTGTCGACACTGAGAGTCGGACAATGTGATGACAGAGTGTTCCCTGAAGTTGGGGGTCAGAAAGAACTCAGACAGCAGCTCTGGAAGTGGCCATTTCACCGATACTTGTCCGGCGGTCAGTTCTTTGGCCAGTTTAGTCAACAGCTGCCCGTAGATATTGAATCCGGAAAAGGTCTCGCTGTCGCTCCGTTGGTGACTTGCCGGCGTGCGACCAGTAGCCCACACAAAATCGTTCTTGCGGAACGTACACTTTTTATGACGTATGACTTTTTCACTTTTTCTGTAAAATTTTTATACTCGGCTAACGCAGGATCCTCTAGGTTTCTCGCTTTTTCGTCTTCTGGCCAATTGCAACTAAGAGCCTTAGCATCAAATAGTCTGCACCATTTTTGGAAAGTTATGCTTCCTGGCTCGCCGCTAAACTTTGGTAGCCTAGCACTGTCATTCTACTACAGTAGGACTAGCACTTTGGGAAAGCTGACTGGACCAACTGACATTCAGTTTCTTTAGTTCACTGTTTTCACTCTCTAAAACCGCCAAGCGACGCTCGATAGCTCCCAAGTCCCTATCGACGTTCTGCTTTTTGGTTTTGTCTGCCATATAATCAGGAAAAATTATTAGTAATCGGCTATTAAAGTAAGTTTCTATAAGGAAACTTTCACAAAGCAGACGCAACAGAGCAGACTGTTTCGACAAGGAAACAGTAAAACCTTTGATATCGATAAGGAAATTTATAATAGCGAGCTGAGCTAATGCTTGTTGTCAGCCAGTAGTTGTGGACTAGCGGCTTTAGACAGCAAGAATAATGCTTACCACCAGTGAGAGGCTGATCTAGGTGCCGGTCTTCAAGAGTTTGGCTGTAACTTGTCGATTAGGACAAAATCATTGTCAATAAAAGACAAAAAAATCTCATCAAAACCGATCAATCTGTCAATAAAAACAGTGACCGGATCTCGGTGGGACCTCCAGTTAACTAGGTTTACGGCATGCACCGTCTAGTTAGAAAGATAATAAAACACACAGCCAAACAGATCAGTCTTTAATTGAAAAGGGCACACTCAAACATCAGTTGATAGCAGTAATGAATATTAAAAAACGTTCTTATACTAAAATGTCTTAAAAACAAGCCTATTCTGCGGCAAAACCTTCAGTAACTATTAAGAATTACTTTCAAGTAAGCTGACCAGTGGGTCAGCTAAAACCTGTTGTGCAGCAATTAATTATCTTACTGCAAAATGTGTATGCAAAATATTGACGATGTTTTCTTTCAGCAAAATGTGTATGCAAAAGACTGAACGTTTATGTCTTGCAATAAGTTGTTTATGTAAAAATTTAAAATTGTTTTCATCTTACAACAAATTACGTAAACACGAGTTCTGCTGAGTTAAGTTTCATATAAACGTTGCCGATGTGAACCCTTAATAACTGTTACTCATCATCACTGTTTCAAGAGACACATCTTCTGCAACGTTAAATATATGGGTAAGCAGTAAGCATCCAGTACGACATCAAACGTATAAGATTTTAGATTTTGATTCAATTTTAATTCTTTCATTTGAATTCAATTTAAATATTCAGACTGACACTCAATTCGATCCGTTTTACATTTTACATAGTTGATACCCTTTGCATCAACTTTTTCTATGAACCTGGTTAGCCTAGTTGGTAAGGTTTCCGATTTGTAAGCGGAAGGTTGATAGTTCGAATCTACTCCCGGAGCTCATTTTTGAGAATTTGATGACATTTAGGTCTTTAACAGAATACAGTCAATGAGAATGAAGTAGGTCTGTAGTAATTTGAGTGATGCTGTTAACGACGAATACACTGTAAATCTAGGTGACACACGCACATACACACATGAGCTGATGTTTAACACGCACACAGACGAAACTATGCACAGTCTAGTGTTATCTTGCCAGAATCCAAATTAAAGACCTGTTGTGCTGTGGCACAACAGGAATAATGACACAGCCAGTCACACAGACACACACTCACACGTATGTAACAGCGCACATAGCACCCCCAAAAAGCGCTATAGCGAAAATAGCGCATATAGAGCATGGAAAAAGCGCTATAGCACGGAATTTGTTTTTCGTATTTCGTTTTTGCTTGCACGCGTTCGTGACCCGATTTAGCAAGATAGCACAACCAGCAAATGCGGTTTTTTTCGGCTGATTCTGACAAATGAAACAGGAAAAAGGGATGGTAAATCTTACTAATTCAATAAAATAAAAAGTGGGTTAGCTGTAAGTGGATTTTAGTCTTTGTGATGAAGGGACTGCCTCAATAAACTCACGGGCGCACAATTGTGACATTTGGCTGCAAAATCAGGTGATTCGTAATGAAATTATACATACGTGCATTCATTACAAATCACTTGATTTTAAAACTTCAGGATTATGCCTACACAAAGGAGCATTTTGCTGCACGCCGCACGCCATGGCGCATTGCATGGCGTACGCCATGGAGCATGATCGGGCGCACGAGCGGGCGCACCAGCGGGCGCACGAGCGGGAGCATGAGCGGGCGCAGTTTATTTTCACACTGCCTGCTGCATTACTTTACACAATGCAGTAGGTAAGTGTGCGTGTGTGCCCGCTCATGCACCCGCTCATGCGCCCGCTCATGCGTCCGCTCATGCTCCCTCGTGTGAACAGGCCTTACAAATCTCACAAAAAGTGGGCCTGTGAGTTTCTTAAAACAGAAATCGATGTCTCGCACAAAAATTGATGCTCAAGAAGATATGCCAGACAAGACAATAAACCAAAATGAAAAGCCAGTCATTGACATTTAAGTATGATTTGTTTAGCAAAAAAATTCAGCAAAAGAAAAAGCTCAGAGATTGACATTTAAGTATAATTTAAGTTTGAGTTCGAATTTTTAAAAACATTCAAGTTAAAGTTTAAGTTGCCACCTTGAAATTTTGTTTAAATTTAAGTTTAAGTTCACAAGTCAATTTTAAATAAGTTTAAGTTTAAGTTTAAGTTTAGGGGCATACTTTTTTAATTTAAGTTTAAGTATTTTTTTTAAGCCTACAAGAAGTTGTGTTGGTGACCGGCCGCGTAAGCCGCCGGACGGCGGCCGGGCCGGCGAAGGAGTTATTTTCACTCTGCCTGCTGCATTACTTCACACAATGCAGTAGATAACATGCCCGAACCGAAACCCGAACTCATTTCGGCTTAACTAAGGGCCGAGGTTTTGGAATGACAAATCGGACTAAACGTATTAAACGAGTTAAAATAAGTCAGCCGCTTAGTTTTAGTTTGACCCCATTCCAAAACTACCACTGGACAAAATGGACTTAACATGCACGTTTAACATTAGCGTGCATAGTTAAGTCCGTTTAGTCCGATTAAAAATCAGCGCGCTAGAAGTCAAGTCCGTTTAATCCGGAGGTTTTGGAATGGCATTTCTAAGCTTAACTTTTAAACAGTTTAGTCCGATTTTAATTAACCCTTTAATCCGGTAAAGGAATAGGTCCTAAGCCTACCGGAGTGTTCTGCCGGCCAAATCTGGTCAATCGCTCGAATGTGGCCAGCCGGCCGGTTTTTGTGACCGGCCGGCCAGCCGGCCGATGTTGATCGGCGACAAACGATGATGTAGGATATTGGCATTATATGCGAATATATGACTACAGTACACACGCTCACACAATACATGGTATCATACTACGCTGCGATTTGACAGCCTGCTTTCTCTGTGCTGTCGCTGTGTGCACTGCACTGAGACCTGGGAATTCTTTTGTTACAGAAGCTGCCTTAACATTGTGTATACGCGGCGGCTGAGGCCACCCCATAAAAAGAATACTGATTTGGTCCCTGTCCGTTGTTGTCACTTTTGCTTTGTGTATTGTTAGTTTTTTGTGACTGAGCAGTGGGCAGTGGCACAGTGTTTTTTGAAATTTTGAAATTTTAGTTTAGTATTTAGTATTTTTGCAAAGTTTGAGAGCTCTGATAGCACTTTAGCGAATTTTATGACGACATGAAAATTGAAATTTTGCAAAATTTGTCTAATTTTTGAAATGACGTAGCTCAGCAGTGCCTCAACCAAATTTAACAATCAATGGTTTAAATTGAAGACAATTATCTTGCCGAGGCATCATTGTTGCCGAATTTTAGTTAGTAGCTGTAAATTATTAGTTATTTTAATTTTTATGAAAAGTGACGTCTTTAAAGGACTATAGTATTGAAGCAAATCATAATAATTACAATTCAAGAAATGCGGTGCCTCCATATATGTCTGTTCTAACCGTTTGTTAAGTTTCATTTGAATCGGCTTGTGTAGTTGAGAGTAATCTTGAAAAAATGAGCCCCATAGCCCAATTTCAAAAACCTGAAGTTTGCCTACACATACGTATTTTCCAAAAAATAGAGCTAAATTTTCTGTACTAAAATCCGTTGAGAAATGTTTCAGAAGCCAAAAAGTAGCTAACAAAAAATTAATTTGAAAAGTAGTGTTTTTTGTCAATATTTCAACGTATTTTAGAAATTTTTTTCGAAAAGTTTGCCTACACATACGACTTTGTAAAAAGTTGCACCTAGCAATTTGCTATACAAAACTGTTTTAAAAAGTACCAAAAGCCAAATAGAATTTTTTGGTATATCGAATTAAAGATTTTTTCCCATTTAAAAATTGGTTGAAATTTCAAGTTAATCAAAATTTGACGTTATGTACATCAAATGAAAGCTACTTTGATTTTAAACAACTTTTCTTCTTGAGTTAACCAACGAAAACTTGACTGAAAAATTTTATCGCCCAAAGTCAGTTATTCGGAGCGCCACCTTAAGCATGATAATGGCCCGTATTTACATACTAACAAGCGAGTGTTTTGAAAAACGCTTAATAAAACTATATAAAGGCAAAAGTGTGGAAGTCAAACGATAGCTACTAATTTGTAGCCCCACACTGGAGTAACCGTGAAATATGCCACATCTTGCTGAGAATGCTTGGGATGGTGGAATGGCAGACTTATCAAGACGTGAAAAAAATGCGGTAGACTGGACATTCGCACGAGTGCAGACATCAGGGCATCCCAGTTACCATTCCAGTTGTTCTTGTTCCGCTTGGCGACATTAACGCCACAGTTGATGATCAGGTAGCGACTTTTGGCACTCCGATCGCCAATGAACCAGTTGCCGATTTCTTCAGCCAATTGAAGAAACTGTGCTCCGAAAATGCTCACTACAGCTCCCCGTTGCACTGCTTGTAATTGTCGACACTGAGAGTCGGACAATGTGATGACAGAGTATTCCCTGAAGTTGGGGGTCAGAAAGAACTCAGACAGCAGCTCTGGAAGTGGCCATTTCACCGATACGTGTCCGGCGGTCAGTTCTTTGGCCAGTTTAGTCAACAGCTGCCCGTAGATATTGAATCCGGAAAAGGTCTCGCTGTCGCTCCGTTGGTGACTTGCCGGCGTGCGACCAGTAGCCCACACAAAATCGTTCTTGCGGAACGTACACTTTTTATGACGTATGACTTTTTCACTTTTTCTGTAAAATTTTTATACTCGGCTAACGCAGGATCCTCTAGGTTTCTCGCACAAAAATTGATGCTCAAGAAGATATGCCAGACAAGACAATAAACCAAAATGAAAAGCCAGTCATTGACATTTAAGTATAATTTGTTTAGCAAAAAAATTCAGCAAAAGAAAAAGCTCAGAGATTGACATTTAAGTATAATTTAAGTTTGAGTTCGAATTTTTAAAAACATTTAAGTTAAAGTTTAAGTTGCCACCTTGAAATTTTGTTTAAATTTAAGTTTAAGTTCACACGTCAATTTTAAATAAGTTTAAGTTTAAGTTTAAGTTTAGGGGCATACTTTTTTAATTTAAGTTTAAGTATACTTTTTTAAGCCTACAAGAAGTTGTGTTGGTGACCGGCCGCGTAAGCCGCCGGACGGCGGCCGGGCCGGCGAAGGAGTTATTTTCACTCTGCCTGCTGCATTACTTCACACAATGCAGTAGATAACATGCCCGAACCGAAACCCGAACTCATTTCGGCTTAACTAAGGGCCGAGGTTTTGGAATGACAAATCGGACTAAACGTATTAAACGAGTTAAAATAAGTCAGCCGCTTAGTTTTAGTTTGACCCCATTCCAAAACTACCACTGGACAAAATGGACTTAACATGCACGCTTAACATTAGCGTGCATAGTTAAGTCCGTTTAGTCCGATTAAAAATCAGCGCGCTAGAAGTTAAGTCCGTTTAATCCGGAGGTTTTGGAATGGCATTTCTAAGCTTAATTTTTAAACCGTTTAGTCCGATTTTAATTAACCCTTTAATCCGGTAAAGGAATAGGCCCTAAGCCTACCGGAGTGTTCTGCCGGCCAAATCTGGTCAATCGCTCGAATGTGGCCAGCCGGCCGGTTTTTGTGACCGGCCGGCCAGCCGGCCGATGTTGATCGGCGACAAACGATGATGTAGGATATTGGCATTATATGCGAATATATGACTACAGTACACACGCTCACACAATACATGGTATCATACTACGCTGCGATTTGACGGCCTGCTTTCTCTGTGCTGTCGCTGTGTGCACTGCACTGAGACCTGGGAATTCTTTTGTTACAGAAGCTGCCTTAACATTGTGTATACGCGGCGGCTGAGGCCACCCCATAAAAAGAATACTGATTTGGTCCCTGTCCGTTGTTGTTACTCTTGCTTTGTGTATTGTTAGTTTTTTGTGACTGAGCAGTGGGCAGTGGCACAGTGTTTTTTGAAATTTTGAAATTTTAGTTTCCCTCCTAATTTTTCTGCCATAAACAAACTACATATGTAACTAGGGCCCGATTTATCGAAGCAAAATGTTAGTTGTTGAAAAATGTTTGTCGTCGAAAATTTTGGACTTAACATGATTTAACATGATTTAAATAACATGGTTAATCAATCCGCACCTTTCATTCTGCCCTATCAAGTATCAACCCCAGGAACCTTACCCCTTTCCCTAGTCTTCTTTTAGTCTGCTTCTCAACGTTACTATGTATGTAATACGATACGCTACATTCAATAAATAAACTCTAGTTGTTTCTGCATCTCTTCGAAGTTTCAGCGGTTTTACATGTTATACAGTCATCAAAATAAAGTTGAGAAAATAGACTTCAGAGATGAATGTTTGTATATTATAGTGTTCACATTATGTCAAAAGAATTTTTATTTTTTTCAAAAAATTATTGAAATGTTTTCGATATATTTTTGTCACACTACTTACATTAATTAGCTTTCTAATATCTGCATTCAACCTAGTTCGCTCTTTATATTTGCTCATTTGGTGGTGCTCTAGTTTGTTCGGAGTAAAAAACAGTTGCTTATCATAGCTCATACCAGGAGTACATAATAGTGTCTCACACTCTATAAATGAAGAGTAAGATACTCTCCAGCCTGCCTCTGTTCTAGTGTGAACTTTACTAGAAGGGAAGGGATGTGAAGTAAGATAGTCCCCCTAGAGTACTTGAGATTTACGACAGCTTATCATCGGCCCACTAGCTCAAATGATTAGAGCGCTGGTCTGCAGAGCCAGAGATGGATGGTTCAAATCCCCATGAAGCATTCTGATGATGATGATGCTGTTTTTTTCCGGTAGAATCCCCCCTCCCCTGCTTACATGACGAGGCTTCCATGCCGAGCCCCAAATCTCCTGGTCGTGGTTTGAGTGAGGTAGCGTTGGGCTGTTGGGTGTCATAGTCACACCCCCCTAGCAGGAGCACCGCGAATTGGCATGGTGACTTATGGAGGTATTATAGCCTGTTGTTGCTCAGCAGGGGAGACGCTCCTTGTCCCGGCTAGGAGTGTGAGCTTATCAGTCTCTGGCAGTGTCCGCTGACAATGAGGTTAGATAGGGACATCGCGACACTGGCTTTATACATAGAGAATAATATGAACGGCTTCCGGCGCTCCCCCACTCTGGGCTGCCGAAAATGGGTGCAAAAATGAACACATAAGCAAGAGTGCACTTATTATGCACTCTTGACTACTGTTGTTTTGATACCATTTTGATACTTTTGATATAAATATGATACTTGGATATTAATACTTTTGATACCGGTATCAATATTAAAATTGGTATCAAAAGTATCATATTTAAATGATGGTATCATATTTAAATTCTGGCTTGGAATCAGCCGCCGCTCTTAGTATAGTATAGTATAGTATCATATTTATATCATATTTAAATTTTTTCTGAGTATCAAATATCAAAAGTATCATATTTAAATTCAAGGTATTGTATTTATATCATATTTAAACTTTTTCCGAGTATCAAACATCAAAAGTATCATATTTAAATTCAAAGTATTGTATTTATATCATATTTAAATTATTTTATGTATCATATATCAAAAGTATCATATTTAAATTCGAGGTATCGTAATTAATATAAAAATTTTGATTCCCACGATTTAAGGCGGCACCTTTTGATGTTTGTGCAGGCTAAGAACGGCGGCATTCTTTGATCTCGCCTTTTACTCCGCCTCCTTATTTTGATTGGCTACTGCTTCGTTTCTTTATTTTTAGAGGGCATTGCCAGTCGAGCTGTACTATAAAAACCAAGTGGGCACCCTTGTGTAAAATTTTAGTCGGTAAAAATATAAGAAAATCAATCAATAGGCGGTAGGCTGGTAATTCGTTTGGTTTTGTAGCATTTTGATACTTTTGATATAAATATGATACTTCGGTATTAATACTTTTAATACCGGTATCAATATTAAAATTGGTATCAAAAGTATCATATTTGAATTATGGTATCATATTTAAATTATTTGGTATCATATTTATATCATATTTAAATTTTTTTCGAGTATCAAATATCAAAAGTATCATATTTAAATTCAAAGTGTTGTATTTATATCATATTTAAATTTATTTCAAGAATCAAATATCAAAAGTATATATCATATTTAAATTAGAGGTATCATATTTATATCATATTTAAATTTTTTCCAAGTATCAAATATCAAAAGTATTTTATTTAAATTATTTGGTATCACATTTATATCATATTTAAATTTTTTTCAAGTATCAAATATCAAAAGTATTTTATTTAAATTATTTGGTATCATATTTATATCATATTTAAAATTTTTCCAAGTATCAAATGTGAAAAGTGTTTTATTTAAATTCCAAGTATCATATTTATATCATATTTAAATTATTTTGCGCTATCAAAACAACAGTACTGTTGACATAATGTACTGGGTACACTGGGTGCACATAATTAATTGCAAACCTTTTGTGATATTTTTACCGATAATTTATTATGTACCTAATAGTTAGTCATTAATATTTAATTCCTTTATTAAAGCTTATCAGCGCATCAGTGCTTCTGTACTAAGGTGTGTTACGCAGAGAATCTACGCGTACGCGCTAATTGGCCGTAAGGAAACTTAAACATGCAGGCCGAAAATGACGGGCGTATCTGCCTGCGCTTGAACACATCCAGCTGGAAAGTGTCTCACTCTTTTTCTATAGTGTTTGAGATACCATTATATTTTGCTCTTGTTCCTAGGTATTGCTTCGAAATCTATGTCGCCGCATGCTCGAATACTTCATCTGGTTTCGTCATACTCGCTTTCCGAAGCACCAAATTTAGCAACAATGTCGCAATAAACTCGGTTGTAGGATTTTCGATCCCAACCGAGTCGCACGCTATACAGCTCTATAGCTCTGGCGTGTATGTCTTTTCGGATTGCTTCATTAGCGTAACGTGCTTCTGAAAAAATGTCTGCTTACAATTAGTCTGGTCGGTCTTCGCTGCCAAATAATTCATAGTAACCCAGCCTGCATAATGTATTCCTGAATTCTGGCGAGTTTCAAATTCCAAGCTACATTTTCCAGCACGCCTGACCTGAAATAACAAGTCGGCACATTCAGCCCCTCTGAACTGCTCTGTTGAACGCTATCCTTGACCCGGTCGGGACACATTCACGTCTGAAAAATATGCTGATGCGGCAAACTGGCTTAGACCTTTTCATTGCCTTATTTTGGAAGCTACTCAATTTTCTGAACCCTTCTTTTTCAGCCAGATTATAGGACCTAGTTTGTCTCTAAGCTTTACAAAGCTGCCTTGGATGATGTTAACGCTTTGCTGTTTCCGTCTGTCAATATGTCTAATTCTGGTCGTGTTATACGCTACATATAGGAAACTTGCGGTGTAGGTATTTTGGGTTTTTGTGAACGGTTAAGCTGCTAGTTCCAGTTTTGGAAGTTTTTTAGCAATTATTTTCAAAATTAAAGGAGTTTAAAAAAACTGGAGAAACAAAATGAATGCAGTTTTTTCAAATCAAGACCCGGAACTGCCTATGTACCTACTGCAATTTTTTACTAAAACAAGAACAGTAAGTTGAGACTAGTGTTGCTCTGCCTCTGGCACAGGGGTGGACGCGGGTCGTGGGTACCCGCGTGTACCCGCGGGTTGGGTTGGGTCGGAAAATTTGAGCCGTGGGTCGACCCGCGGGCACCCACTTCAGGCTGCGCGGGTCGAAAAAATTTTTTCCGACCCGCGAAAACTGGAACCTGAAGAAATTGTCGACAAGGGTGGGTCCCCCTTTGGTTTTTATAGCCCGACCAAAAAAATTTCTGATACGTCTCCAATTGACAAAATTTGGTCTAAAAATAAAAAAATTCTAAAAATTTTTTCTGGCCCCCTGCAAACTCTGTGGCTTACTCGTCCTTGTTATTAACTTTCATGAAAGCCTTTATATGCATGTCTACTAGAGTACATAATGCTGTATTTACTTGTGTAATATACTGTCTGATATGAAGTTCACACCTTTTGTTTTTAATTTACCTGTCGGAAAATTTATTTGATTACGTCTCCAGTTGACCAAATTTGTCCGAAAATTCGAAAAAACATCCATTTTTTCTGACGGCTGCCGCCCCTAAATCCGCGCAACAGTTAGTTTATTTAAATGACCAAATTTACATTTTGTTATGTAAGCCATTTCGCCAATAAGTGTAAATATAATTGGATTCTGGGGGCTGAAGCCCTCAGACCCCGCAATAGTGAGTTTAAACAAGTGAGCAAAAAAGTGGACAAGGTGCAGTGCAACCCCCTTTTTCAAAATCCTGGCTACACGCCCCTGTATCATGTACGTTATGGTTATAGAGTGGTGGGTCAAGGTGGGTCGCGGGTCGGGTTTTACGGCGCGGGTTGGGTCGCGGGTTACCCACGAGTGTCGAGCCACGGGTTGGGTTGGGTCGCGGGTCGAAAATTTCGACCCGCGTCCACCCCTGCTCTGGCATCCCTTAAGGCTGGTTTGGTATACCATAACTAAAACTACAACTGCAACTACTACTACTACTACTACTACTACTACTACTACTACTACTACTACTACTACTACTACTACTACTACTACTACTACTACTACTACTACTACTACTTTTTTATTATTGCACCGCTAACATACATGTACATCAGCATAGAGGAGTAGAGTAGTACAGTACAGGACATTAATAGAAACTTAGTACAATGCACAGTCCTAATATTAAAAAAAGACTTTTCTAGTCCTTGTGTTATTATCTTATTTTAGTTTTAACTCCACGTGTTTTCGCCAAATTTGGCTACTCCAGTAGATAGTGTCGGAGCAAATCAGCTTTCGCATCAGCCTTGAGTACCACTTAGAAACCCCCAGACTGGCAAGAGTGTAGTTGTTTTGTCGGTGCCAAGTGCCCAACGAGTCAACAATGAATCCAAATACTTGAACACTTTTGAGGCCCATTCCAGCTCGCATGTCTTCGGCCAACTGTTGATATTTTTGTTCTTTGTCTGTTCTTGAAACTTGAAGAGAGCCAGGTCCGTTTTCAAATGACACTCTGACATCAACTAAATATGCTTGCTTGTGCATATAATCTATAATTGTGATGTCAGGCCGTTGCCGTATCGTTGCACCTTTTGGTTTTTCATTGACTTGTTTCAATCCCATTTTTGCCGGAATTGCTCTTTTTAGCTGATGGACAATAGTGTCATGTCGCAGTTGGTAAAGGGCGGAATGTTTCATGCAGTGATTAAGTACATGCGGTAGAGTTTCCCGGGAATATCCGCAAATTCGGCATCTAGGGTCTCCTTTTCCAGTCCACTGCTTATAGGCTGCATTTGTTGGGATTACATTTAATCTGGCACGGTGAATGAATTTGTAGGCGCCAAAACTAGTGTATGCCCCAGTACTGTGAAAATGACCATGTGCAGCATTTTTGTTTTCTAAAGCGCAAGCTGAGACTTTTCCTTGGCTTGGGTGTTTGGCCAAATCGTTACTATAAAATTTACGCAATCCTTGCCGCAGGTGTTTTGTCAGAAAGTGTCGATTATTTGTTGCAATATTTGTATCGCCGTAATTAATAACTAGCTCACAATTTATCCATTGAAATCGACAATTTATCTTGTTGTTTAGCCATCGGCAGCTTTTTCGCACATCCATCCAAAACGTGGAGGTTCGCAGTGGTAGCTCGCGATATTCGCCATTCAAGAAACGGATGCAGTCTTCAATCGTGGCCGTCTTCCGTAGATAGTTAGACACAACTGTTGATAATTGGCTCCACGCCTGTCTTTTAATACCAGGGTCAGGCGATGTTAACAGTTTGAAGCCGTGCACCATTGTTAATAAATCGTATTCGTCACCAACAGGTGTTATGCCGAGTCCACATATATTTTTATCAGCATAAATATAACTAGTCGCAGCTTGATTAGGCAGCCGTAAAGCTTTTTTTAGACCTTTTCTGACATTTTTGTCTAACAAGCGCAGCTCTTTTTTAAAAATTCTGCATCCACGGATCAAAAATTGAAGTTTTGGAAGCAAAAATTGCACCAAAGCATCCAATTTCTGCCATGGAGCTAACTGACTTTTAACCACATTTGACCATTCTAATTGTAAATCTTGCAATAGATTATATGGTGTTTGATCACAGCGATTGCCCATTGGTGTACCAAGATATTTATAAAATTCTCCGTCTTTTAAAACGGTGATTGAGCCAAGCTTCAAACTAAATTGCTCGTGAACTGCTCGGCCTTTTGATATCGTCACTGAAGCACATTTGCTTGGTTTGAAATTCATTTTGCACCACTCTGCTTGCCTTTCGACTTCTTCGATCAACTGTTTCATTGCAGAAGCATTTTTTGCCACCAAGACAATATCGTCTGCATAAGCTAGAGCTGAGCAAGTGTAATCTTTTATTGAGTAGCCACAAGTATTTTGTAGACTGCATGCTGATCTAAGAATAGGCTCGATTGCCAGCTTGAACAGAGCGGCTTGGGCGCCGCCCGTAAACGGCCAGGACGGAGGGCCATAGGGGCGCATGCGCATCGTATAAATATATAATTGAACATACTTCGCCATTCCGCTCTAGCAGCCTCCGGAAAAGATAGAGCTACAGAGCCAAAAAAGCATTGGCAACATCGATCCACACAATACAAAGGTCTTTGTTTTTGTATCGAGCGTCCTCAATTATAGACTGCAGTACATAGGCATGCTCATAGCAACCTTCTGATTTGTCAAACCCTTTTTGATTTTCAGAGAATATGCTTTCTTGCTTTGCCCAGTGATAAATTCGGTCAGCTAAAATTTCCGCGTAAAGCTTGTAGATTGTGACCATCATTGCAATTGGTCTCCAATTGTTTGGGTCCGTTTGGTCTCCCTTCTTGTGCAATAAGATTGTGTTGCAGATTTTCCAAGATTGTGGAATTTGTTTCAGTTGTCGGCATAAGTCGTAGATGCCACTAAGAATTTCACAAGAACTGTCAAAAACTTTAAAATTAACATAGCGCACTCTGTCAATACCAGGGGCTGTGTTTTTCATTTTTCCAAGCTTGAGTGCTGTTTCTTGTGGTAGTATAGGTTGCGCGTAAATGTCAGTTTCTTTTTTCTCCAAGCTTGTTTTTATATGCTCATCAAACTGTTTCCAATCGACCTCAGATTTTCCCATTGATTTTGCCATAAACTGTTGCATTTCTGTTTTGTCAATTGGGCATTTGGGGCTTTGATCTGTCTTTAATGACAACAATAACTTTTTGGCGTCTTTATTATATGCTTTTTGCACTGATGACGCTGATAGATTGGATGATTTGGTTTTGTGTGTAGTTTTAGGATTGCCTTGGAACCGTGTTTTAGACTTTCGTTCCACCAAATGTTGATGTTGCTTTTTCTTTTTGCCACGCTCTTTTGCATTTGCGTATTCATGAACATCTTTGCAAAAGCTGTTTGCTAAAATTTCTATAGCTACTACTACTACTACTACTACTACTACTACTACTACTACTACTACTACTACTACTACTACTACTACTACTACTACTACTACTACTACTACTACAATTTTTCAGCAGTTTTACCAAAACTATAACTAAGACTAAACTAAACTAAAACCAATACTTAACTAAAGTTGAAGAAATTTGTCTGAACTCTCCAGCTGGACGAAATATTCTCAGTAAACAGTTGATTTATTTTTATCTACAGTTTTTGACACGGACTGACCCAAACAACACGCTGGTCTGAAAATCCTAATCATACACGATCTGACCCGATGTCAGCCCGATTCGACTGCAATTCGTTTTTAATTGTGTGTTTAAGTTTAGTTTAATGTTTAAGTTTTAGTTTAATTAACTGAATTTAGTATGCACGGCCGCTGAGGCAGCCCCGGAAAAATTCGTATTAGATAGATAATGACAAAATTGTCAAATAAAAGCAATTAGTTTGCAAAAAATACATACATATGTTACTTATTAGGGGCTACCCAATTTGCATTTACTCTTCTCACTGTTAATGCGTCCACAATTGTGTGTTGTAGATTTTTATTTAATGACTATCATCGAAGCAGCGATGTCTAATTAAGTGCTGTGCTGTGTTCTCCGCATTTACTCATTACAGTTCAACAGCAATGGTGGTTGTTTTCTGCTGGAGAGCACTGTTGCATACTGCATTCTGTTATTTACTATATTTGCAACGGTTATCAGCCTTAGAGGGTAAAGGAGCTAAAGGTATGCCTCTAGATTGTTATCTGTGCAACAAATGTTATGTAGCTCAAACTGTAAACAGCACTGTTGCATGGATATTGGGTACATTCTTTTACCCGACTAAACGAGTTTATTGTAATGTGATTAAACGTTTTTCTTGACGAAACAGAGTAAAATGCTTGCACTTGCTTACACTTTTAGTTAAGCGGACTTATGTTATTATGCATGCTAACACGAAGCCTGCATATTGGATATTTTGTTAGCAGTCTAGTGATAGTGTTGTAAATGACAAAATATGGCATACGAAACTTGGGAGCTGTGTAGTGGTTAGCACTCTTGTCGCCGAATCCCGATTCCCAGGTGCCTCCA